>JAXRKO010001595.1:0-14153 GCA_037039905.1 Formica aserva
GTTCACGGCTCAGCAATGGAGGGGATAACGCACACAAGCGCGAACCGCGTACGTGTGCGCTCTGCGCTTCGGCTAGCTTCGGAGAGTAGAGTAGTACAGACATATGTTTTCCGTCTTCTTCTCACTGTCTAGTAGAAAGTTTCTACCGAGCTGATAACGAAGGCAATGTTGATCGCTTGGCTTACTACATACGACAGCGTTAAATGCTTTTTCGACTCGTGAACTTTTTATTATGCATATATGTGTATATATATATACATATATATATATATATATATATATATATGTATATGTATATACATATATATATATATATATATATATATATATATATATATACAGGGTGTCCCAAAGCACCCTTGACAACACTCGTGAGCAAGTAGAGCACAGTAAACTGAACAGAAAAGTCCTGTAACATTTTTTTTTATAACGCTTAATAAAGGAGTTATTATTGAATAACGTCTGGCCAATCAGCGTCGACCTTTAGCCGCGCGCCTGGTAGTGTGCGTGAGCTTTCCGTCGCTACGGCGACGCACACTAACAGACGGGCGGCTCACTGACGTGCGTCCGGCTAAAAGTCGGCGCTGATTGACCAGACTTTATTCAATAATAACTCCTTTATTAAGCGTTATAGAAAAAGATGGTACAGGACTTTTCTGTTCAGTTTACTGTGCTCTACCTGCTCACGAGCGTTGTCAAGGGTGCTTTGGAACACCCTGTATATATATATATATGTATATGTATATATATATATATATTAGGGATGTGCCGCATAGTGAATTTTCCGGATAACCGGATACCGGATAATTCGACATTTATTGCTACCGGATAACCGGATATTATCCGGCAATTATGCGAAGAAACAGAAAAAGTGAATTTAACTGTGTTTTACAATAAAAAAAAATTATAATTAAAGTTATATGTACATTTTACTATTTCGCGCATAATTAACTATTTTATATCGATAATATTATATCATTTGAACATACATATTAATGTATATAGTGTCAATACTCAAACAATAAAAACAATTAATTAGATTGACCAAACGTTTGATGAAATACCTTGATGATCTATATTTCAACAGACATTGGTCAATCTAATTAAATATTTTTATCAGTGTACCTTTTATACGATTATATACGATTTTAAACGTTATTAATTTATTATTCATTATATTTGAAATTTAAATTTTGGATATAATCACCATCCAGACTGTGGAAAATGGCCGAATAGGCTAATAGCCGGAACTTTTTTACAATGCGGCCGGATAGTTAATCAATCCGGCTATCCGGCCGGATTGTAAAAAAGTAGCCGGATTGGCCGGATACCGGATAGTTGCCGAATATCCGGCACATCCCTACTTTAATAATTACTTTATTAATTATTTACACAAATATGTGTTTGTGTAAGATTATATAAATATTACAATGATTTAAGAACAAAGAGTGAATGGACTTCCACACCACCCATGAGGTTCCACTAATGGCGCGTTAGATTTTTTTTAACGTGGATCTTCGCCTGTAGCCATATCATACCACATTATATTATAAAATATTCTCTATTATATCTGTTATTTACAGAATAATTTTTTGTCTTTTGCAAGTGTGATGTCAATTAGCGACAAGAAATTTTTTACACACTTGCCTTTTGCAAGTGTGATGTCAATTAGCGACAAGAAATTTTTTACACACTTGCCTTTTGCAAGTGTGATGTCAATTCATGACAAGAAATTTTTTACACACTTGCCTTTTGCAAGTGTGATGTCAATTCATGACAAGAAATTTTTTACACACTTGCCTTTTGCAAGTGTGATGTCAATTCATGACAAGAAATTTTTTACACACTTGTCCTTTACAAGTGTGATGTCTATTACAGATAAAATTTATTTTACAAACATATTAAAAAGTGAACAAAATTATTTATTATATTATATGAATAATAATGCCCATAAAATACAAGTCATTATCTTTTGAACATTATTATTGCATATCTTTGGATGTTGAGGGACCAGCAATATCACAAACATCTGCAGCATATAATGTAAGACTGCTTTTTTGTTTTTTAGGAGGAGTGTTATATAATTTGTCCGACGACATAAGAAATAAATGCTTTTCATCAATCTCCATGTTTAGAACAGTTTCTTTTCTTGATTTCAATGCTGATTTCAAAACACAAATAGCATTTATAGAGGAAGACGAAAGTTTATTTCGTTTTTTTGTTTTTAAATCTGTTAAAACAGAAAACATTCTTTCTGGATCGGCATTCGAATTTGGGAGTGATCTAACAGCATTCAAAAGACTTTTGAGATTGGGATATTTATCAATATTAGTGGAATACTGACTTTGTAAAATTTGTTTCCACATATCATCAAAGTTTAATTTTAATAGCTTTTCCTTTTCTGTTATTGTAAAATCTAGATGTAAAGTAAGCCATTCTTTCTTCAAACCGTTTTCATCAAAACCGCCAAGAGTTTCAGCGATAAAAGAAACATCATTGAATGATGTTTCTCTATCAATATCTAATAATGCTAGGTTATATTCGAAAACTTTTAATTTTGATAAAAATTTATCATTAATTGGTAATCTTTTATAAATTTCCTCGGCGGCAGTTACATAAAATTGCAAACAATTCTTTCGAACATTTGCAACTATATCTGCATGTCCTTCCTTCATTAATTTATCGAGGTATTCTTCACATTCAGATCCTAAAGAAACTTCTTCTAACAATTTTTGATTCTCCTTTTCATCAAATTTAATATTATTACATAAATTATTCAAATGTTCTGACTTTAAAAAGTGTTTACAAACTGTGGTTAAAAGCTCTACTGACTTTGGCTGCAATAAATGTATTCTAGTTTCCACAGCTTGGAAAAATGCATTAAATGAATTAAAAAAATTTAAAATACGCTGTAAAAATAAGAAATAGGCTTTTATATCTAGATCTTGCATCATAGATAATAAATTTGTTCCAGACTTTGTTTTTTCGCTTATGGTAATTTCATTCAGAAATAACTTGATAGTATCACAAGACTCAAGAAGTCTTTCAACACATGAATGATGAGAAAGCCACCGTGTATCAGACAACTTTAAAATTTTTAGGTTTGTTTCCTGAAAACATTCACAGAACTCTTGATAAATTGCCGAACGTTTTGGACTACCGTTAATAAAATTCGCGATTTTTTTTTTAAATTCCTTGCAATAATCCGGTATTTTAGCGCATGCGGCATGCGCAACTAATGCAGTGGAATGACAAGGACATGGAAGTGTAATTAAATTTTTACACATCTCTTCCAGCTTTTTTTTAAATGAAAGATGTTTTCCTGTCATTACGGACGCATTGTCACATGATAAAGCAACAATATTTAAAAATGGAATATTCAATTTCCACATTTCAGCTTTAAAGGCATTAAACAATTTTTCTGCGCTGCAATCTCTCGCATCAATATTAATTAATTTTACTAATTGCGAGCGAATGTTTAATGTTTTCGAATCAACATACCGAACAAGAAACGTCATCCATTTTTCATTTGAAATATCAGACGTTTCATCAATAAAAATTGAAAATTTAGTGTTTTGAATGCTGTTAACTATACGATCCGTCTCAATCGGACAAAGCACATTTGAAATTATACTTGTACATTTTGTTCGGCCCATACTCATATTTTTCAAAACATTAAAATCTTTTCCTATTTCTTGGAAAAGAGAAAGAATATCTTTTGCCGTTTGATACGAAATATTTTTATCAGCAATTAACGCGGCATAACGAATTTCTGCTGATTTCTTTCGCTCTTCAAACGACAAAAGTGATTCGTTCATATTAATATCTTCACTGGACTTGTTTGTTTCATTTTCTTTACATTTTATAATATGTTTCTTGGATTCTGCGTGACGATAGATTTGAGACAAACCACCAACAACAGATATATTACAAAACGCGCAGAAAAATGAATTAACGTCATGTGACACTTCGCGTAGCCATGGCTTAAACAAATCGATATCTAACCATTGTCGTTTAAAACGTTTTCGTATTATTGTATTTGAACTTATATTGTTATTATTTAATAATAACGATGCATTTTCTTTATGACGCGCAGAATCCGCATGTCTTTTAACGTGCGATAAACTGCACGAAAAATTTTGATTACATATAATACAATGGAGAAGGCTATCATCAAATGATACTTTGCGTATCCAAGATTTAAATCGGTCATCACTAAGGCAAGCTTCTGAAAAGCTTCGCTTCGGTTTTTTTAATGTATCACACATTTCTATATAGAATTGTCAAACAGATAAAAATATAAATAAGAATATAAATAAGAATAAAACAGATAAAAATATAAATAAATTTGAGGCTTACAATTGGGATAGTTCCAACTTTCTGAACATCAAGATTTTACACAAGAGCACTGTTTAGAGAAAGTTATTAAAACGAAGTAGCAGCGTAAAGAATTCGAGATAAATTTGAATTGATATAATCGATTTATTGATTCTATGCCCGCGTACTACTTATCTAGTCGACATTTCGGCGAGAAAAGAGACGATATATACATGTTTGAAAACGACGAAACTGTTCCGAGACAATAACAAGAAAAAAACACTTTGTCAGCTGATTTAGGCATATCGAGACGAGCGGACACGATGGGCTATGCGTTTATTTGTAAACACAAGCAGAAATCTATAAATATAAATGGTGATTTAAAAATATATTTAATTTTATGAATTTTTTAAAATCCATATCCAAGTTTCCTTTTTATGATGTACTAACTAGACAATCCCAAAAGTTACTTCAATTTTAACTTGATGAAAAATTGATTTATTTTTTAATTTTTATTATCCGCGTATCTTGTCCGTAAAAGATATCACACCTATAAAGTAGATATGTAAAATATATATGTCTATAAAAGATATGAATAAAATGTGGTACAATAGGACTCCAGGCGAAGATCCACGTAATAAAAAAATTTAACGCGCCATTAGTGGAACCTCATGGGTGGTGTGGAAGTCCATTCACTGTTCTCATATTATTGTAATATTTATAATCTTACGCAAACACATATTTGTATAAATAATTAATAAAGTAATTATTAAAGTAATATAAAGTAATTAAGAAATCGCATATGTCCTTACATGTAAATATATTACTTTTATTATATTATAATAAAACTTAATATAGCATAACGAAAAAATGTTATATATATATATATATATATATATATATACACACATATATGCATAATAAAAATTTCACGAGTCAGAAAAACATTTAACGCTATCGTATGTAATAAGCCAAGCAATCAACGTTCGGCTGCGTTCCGATATTCACTGCCAATACTGAAAATCTATAGTCTACGTCACGTGCACTATAGATTTTCAGTACTGGCAGTGAATATCGGAACGCAACCATCGTTGCCAGCTCGGTAGAAAGTGAGAAGAAGACGGAAAACATATGTCTGTACTACTCTACTCTCCGAAGCTAGCCGAAGCGCAGAGCGCACACGTACGCGGTTCGCGCTTGTGTGCGTTATCCCCTCCATTGCTGAGCCGTGAACCGCGGGACCTGTTTCCGGCTACACTGGTCTCATCACCGGACGCGCGTCGTCGCCGGGAAACAAAAAAAAACTCGCCCCGAAACGCGATAAGCGCGCTCATATCACCGGAAAACGAAGAAAAATCGCCCCGAAACGCGATAAGCGCGCTCGTATCGCCGCTAACCGTTCCACTCTCCGTTCGACTGCCCTCCGATGATCCTCCGTCTCCCTCGACGCCGGATACCCGACGTCCGCTCGCGGATCGCGCGCTAGAAGCGACGCGCGTCCCTTAAGAATCGCGATAGCGGATCGCGCGCTAGAAGGGGCGCGAGAGATCGCCGTCGCCCCCCTAAAGAACGAGTCGCGTCAAGGTCGAGTCGCGCCAAGGTCGAGTCGCGCCGGGAGAAACGCTTCGCGCGAACGGATATAGAAGAGGGTTTAATAACTTAGCCGCGCCGTAGAACGGTCAGTCGCCGCGGATACGTCGAGCGCGTCGATCGCTCTTCCTCGCGAGTGAAAATAATTGTGTAGGCCGTACCTAATCCACGGCTCCATGAGTGCGAGAGAGGGGTACCCTTGGAGAACGAGGGACAGCGAACACTTTGTTAGCAACCGCGGGGTGGAGTTTGGGCCGGGGGGAGCCGGGGGGAAGAATCAGGAGGTACGTAAGGTGAGGAGGAAGCGTGGCCCCGATCGAGCCGAGCGCCATCTCTTGAGCACTCTCGGCGCCACGCTTCCCTTTCGCCCTACGTACCCCCTCCTTCCTCTCTTCCGGCTCCCCCCCGCCCCGAACTCCTCCCCGCAATTGCCAACAAGTGTACGCTATCTCTTTTTCTCTAATGGGTACCTCTCTTTCGCACTCATGGAGCCGTGGATTAGATACGGCCTAGATCACCTACTGGCGATATTATGTTGAAATACGGGATAAATATTTGCGCTTCGGCATAGCTGATTGAATGTATGTTTTATAATGTTTAACATTCAATTATGTAAATATGTACTATATCCCAATGAAAACTTTTTAGTAAAAATTACAGATTATAGATTTACCTTGCCTTATTTCCTGAGTAGCTCTTGTTCAATAGTATTGTTCAATATGCTCACCGCTGAATTAATAATTCTGCTTATTAATCGCAATACGTGCGTCCAATACAGTCCACAGCTCGGAAGAAAAAACCCGGAGCGCATGATAGGCTTCAACAATGTCCTACTTACTATAATAACGGATGTTAAAGCTCGTCGTTACTCGCTCCGGGTCTTCTCTTCCGAGCTGTGGACTGTGTTAGACGCACGGTAAATATAATGAACTAATAAATATATAATATTTATTTTTAATAAAAAATTATATACACTTATAGGCAATAATTAAGAAAGGAAATAATTCGTTTAGAAATTATTGGATATATTTTATTTATTCATTTATCTGTCTGCGTAAATATTGTATTAAAAACAATTAAAAAATATATTTTTGATTTTGCAAAATACAAACAATTATATAATATGAATAATTCAGTTATCTCTAATCGTTGAGTTGTCGATGCGACCTTCGAGCGTTGTCAACAGTCCTAACTTGAAAGCTTTGAAAAACTCCCAGGTCCACGCAAACAATATTTTGCAAGTATCATCCGATATGGCCTTATATGGTAATATCGGACTTCTCGGTGCCCCCCCTCGCGGGGCAGCCAAAATTCCTATGCGCGGTCGAGTCGAGTTTTGAACATTAAGCAGATCAAGTGTGCGAATATTAGTGAGAATTAAAAGCGATTGTTAGAAGGCAAGATTACGGTATGAAATAGTAAGGACAAGACGAAAGCGAACGATTAAGACAATTTTCATTTTGTATAGTGCGAGTGAGCGCATGTGTGTAAGTGCATAAGAAACTAAAGGGTGCATCGGAGGGCCCCTTGCACGAGCCAGAATCTAACGAAGTATCCTACTATCAGCAACTCCACCCGATGCGTTAGCAATCGGAGAGACGATAACATTTCTGGTCCTTCGAGCCAGAGCCTGTGGGTAGGGCTTGGACATTGAGGTAAGTGACGATCGGTAGTTACTTCGCCTAGTACATCGTGAAGACGCGAGTGATTGCATTCACCAAGGATGGTGCAAGGACACCCACGCATTCAGAGCTGTGGATTGCATAAGCCACTTGTGCCTCGCGTTCCACGCACGTCTCGAGCCCCGGTCGCTCGCGCACGTCTTGCACTGAGTCGGCATGCACGGTCGTCAACAGCTGATCGTGCTATCCGTCGGACAACGCATCGCTCCTTGTAGTACACATGCGGATCTCGGGGATTTCTATGGACGTCGCGATTAAGAAGCAGATGATCACAGCCGGATACGTTGAACGGTTCTGGGAGAATCTCTGCAAGATAGGGAAGGAGAAGATGACGAAACTATATCTCAACACCCGCCTCGAATTATTGGAGTCATATTGGAGTCCTATTTTTGGAAGCGCACGATGTCATTCTGTCGTTCGAAAAGATAGAGACATCTGACTACTTGAAACAGGATGTCTACGTCACGACAGAAGACAACTCGCCGCAAAGTCTCGCATCCTCAGTTTCCTCTCAGCGATGAAGGGCTCCGAGTAGATACCTTGGAGGTATCTTACTATTAGCAACTCCACCAGACGCGTTAGCCATCGGAGAGACAATAACTAGTTTTAATTTAAAAGTAGAATTTTCTTTGTTTAATAAATTGGTAATATATATTATGGATAGCATAAAATATTTTAACATGAAAAAAAACTTTATATAAATTAAAAATAGAATATATAATATTGTTACGCTCCCTGTTGGTCTCACTCTTACTCTCGCGCTCACTCACGCCCGAAATGAATACGCACTTGTAAGTAAAAGAACTTTAATAACAAGAACACGCAAAGGAGAATATTGTACAATAAGACAACTCGAATTAGTCGCGGATAGCCAGCCGTCGGAGGGAACGTCCTCTCGGTACGACAGCACAGGACTAAATCTGTCATGGCGTCCCGAAAACATCCGATCGCCAGACTCAAGATGGCCGATCTCTCTCAAGATGTCCGCCGTTGTTTAACAACAACGCTTAGCAACGTTCTCCCGGAGACGAATACAGCAGGTTCATGAACAACCGCCTTAGACGACCCGCAGGGACGCAACACTACTCCCCCTCTCCAAAATTGTCGTCCCGACAATTAATGAGGGCTCTTCCAAATTAAATGGGTTGATCGTTGTCCTTTTCTTCCAAGGCGTTGACTCCAGGGTGCCTTAATGACTTCCTGCTCTACCCTGAGCTGCTGCTACAGGTTACCGAGCGCCATTATTTATCGGCCCCAATCACACACCCTCCAGGAATATACAGGATACCGTCATCGAACCCGTTTGACAAGAACATCCAACGTCGATTCCAGGGCACAGAAACGGTTTCCCTGCTCTACCCTGAGCTGCTGCTGCAGGTTACCGAGCACCGTTAAAATCCAGAACCCAATCGACTTTGACACATCTTGAAACTACAGTAGCCGTCCCCCGTAGTACGCCTTATTCTCGGAAATACTCGAAGCTGCTGCATCTCCGCATCTCAAAAGGGAGCGAATCTTCGGACAAGAGGGGGGTATCTACCATGGACCCGACATCCTCAAAAGAGGACTCCTCAAGCCCCTGCCTCGGCATTCGCCCTAAGACCCGACGGGAAAACCATGGCTCAAAAACCGCGGGTGAGGCAGTCTTCTATCAAAATAATGTCCAGACGGAGGAGTTTCGGCCGTATGATCTCTTTGGGCAGAACTTTTCCCGGAACAAAAAGTTTTCGCTGGAAAATAAAACGTATTATACGCAGTATATATGAATTAATAAAAGCTTGATAAAATAAAAAAAAAATACCAACATCCCTCCTCTCCGGGCATAAATATCTCTCGAATCGGGCTCTGACCTAAACTAGTTCCCTACATTCCTGTCTATAAAAGGAGCTAACCTATCCGCATGAACTACTTTTTTCCTATGTTTAGATGTTTTCTGAATACAGTACACTACATCATTAAGTTTTTTAACTATGAAGAAAGGTCCTTCCCAACTGCTTTGCAACTTCGGAGCTTTGCCTTTAACTCTTCGGGGATTATAAACCCAGACTTTCTGTCCCTCCTGAAATAGAAGTTTTCTAGTTTGACGGTCGTACCAATTCTTCACTCGAGAAGATCCTATATTCATTTTTTCTCTGACTCTAGAATGTATTTCCTTTAATTTTTCTCGCAAGGTTGTAACAAAATTTCCTATTGGAAGCGACTCCTCTTTTAGACACTTTGGAGGACTTTCTCGTATCAAATCCACAGGTAATCTTAGGTCTCGAGCAAAACATAACTCTGCAGGAGTCATTCCAGTAGTCTCATGTTTCGAAGATCTGTAGGCTAAAAGGAACATGGGAATCCACTGATCCCAATCTCGTTGATCGTGAGAAATATATTTTGCCAAATAATTAATTATAGTCTGATGTTGCCGTTCGACCTGACCATCAGACTGAGGGTGTAAAGCGGTTGTTCGAGTTTTTCTAACACCAAGAAGTTGCATCAATTCCGAAAATAATTCCGATTCAAAATTTCTTCCCTGATCAGTGTGAATTTCCGCAGGTACTCCATATCTGGAGATAAATTGATTGACGAAAATCCCTGCCACTGTTTTTGCTCTAATATTTTTCAAGGGAAAAGCTTCCACCCATTTAGTGAAGCAATCTACGATGACAATCAAATATCGATTCCCAGATGAAGTCGTCGGAAGCGGACCAAGAATATCCATTTGAACTCTTTGGAAAGGATTTCCAACATTATAAATCTGCATTGGAGACTTCCCTTTTCCTATGGGCCCCTTTTTGGAAATACAAATTTCACATGATCTGCACCAATCCTCCACATCTTGTTTACAAGTCGCCCAATAAAAGCGTTTGCGAACTTTCTCCAGAGTTTTATTTACTCCAAAATGCCCTCCCGATGGAGAATCATGCACTTCTTCCAAAATTTCCTTCACTCGTTTACGAGGAACAATTAGTTGAAGAAAACTAGATTTCAAGTTCGGAGCTTCCCATTTTTTGTAAAGAATTTCATCTTGAAGAACTAAAGCATCCCAATACATCCAATATAGTTGAGCAGAAATACTTTGAGCCGCTAACTCAGAACGAGGTGGACGTATTCCTTCTTTCTTCCCTCGAAGAATGATTGCGATATCAGAATCTTCTTCCTGTTCTTTACGCCAGTTTCCCAAATCTTCCCTCGAAAGCATTATTCGAGCAATCATTTTTTCATTCTCAACTGTGTTCTTTTCCTCGACCTTAGTACAATATTTACATCCAAAAGTCTCACACAATCGTCTGGATAATCCATCGGCATTCTTGTGTGATTCTCCTCTTCGATGAACCACTTCAAAGTCATATTCTTGAAGTCTTTCCAACCAACGAGCCAGTTGTCCCTCTAAATCTTTAAAGGACATTAACCATTTCAAAGAAATATGGTCTGTGCGAATTAAAAATTTCCGACCTAAAAGATAATGACGGAAGAACTTAATAGCGTCAATAATCGCCAGCAATTCACGGCGAGTAACACAGTAGTTCCGTTCAGTCTTACTAAACACTCGACTAAAGAAAGCAATAACTTTTTCTTTCCCTTCCTGTTTTTGAGATAATACCGCACCAATTCCAATAGCTGAAGCATCCGTGTCTAACAAGAACTCACCTTCTTCTTTTGGAAAAGATAAGATCAAAGAAGAGGACAACATTTGTTTTAAATTTTCAAAAGCATTTTCACAATCATCTCCCCAAACAAATTTAGTTTGATTTTCCGTAAGTGTAAATAGAGGTTTAGCGATTAAAGAAAAACCTTTTACGAATTTTCGATAATACGAGCAAAATCCGAGAAAACTTCGCAATTGCTTTTTCGTATGAGGCACCGGCCAATCTCTTACGGCAGCGATTTTTTCAGGATCCGTAGCAACGCCTTCTGCCGAAATTACATGCCCAAGATACCTTACACTTCTTTGAAATAAAACACATTTTTTGGGATTAATTTTTAAATTTGCTTCCCGTAATCGTAAAAATACAATTTTAAGATTTTCCAACATTTCATTAAAAGTTTTTCCGAAAATTATTATATCATCTAAGTAAACTAAACATTTCTTTGATAAAATTCCTTTTAAAACTTTTTCCATTAATCTCTCAAATGTAGCAGGGGCGTTACATAAACCGAAAGGCATTACTGTAAATTGCCATAATCCTCTGCCGATAGAGAAAGCCGTTTTCTCTTTATCCTCTGGACGAATTTTTAATTGCCAATAACCACTTTTAAGGTCAAGTGTAGAAAACCAAGCGTTACCTGAGAGCTGGTCTAGAATATCATCTATTCTAGGAAGGGGATACGAATCCTTTACCGTCACATTGTTTAATTTCCTATAATCCACACAGAATCTTAAAGTACCATCCTTCTTTCTCACCATTACGGCAGGAGAAATCCAAGCACTTTGTGATTCCTCTATAATTCCTTGCGTTTTCATATCGTCAAGAATTTTATCAACTTCCTCCCTTATGTGAATAGGAATACGACGAGGTACCTGTTTTATGGGGAGAGAGTCTTTCACATTTATCACATGTTGAACAACATTACAATTTCCAGCTACATTATCGTTAGAAAATACATCCTGATAATCATTAAGGAAAGTGGTAAAAATTTCTTTTTGAACTCCTCCTAAATTGATTGAATTTTTTTCAAATAGTTCCATTAAAATAAATGGGACTTTTTCAGAAGAATTATCAATACGAGAACACTGCAAAATTTTTTCCTCCTTAAATTTCGGCACATTGAAAGCAACATCAAAAATATTTTCCAAATTAATCTTTTTCAGAAAATCTACTCCTAACAAGCATTCATCATTAATTTCCGCTACGAACATTGGAATTTTTACAAAATATTTTCCTATCTCCACTTTCAAAAAAACTTTACATTTCACTAAAACCTTTTCTCCTGTTGGATATCTTAAATTATGTTTTTTTATCTTAATCCTTTCCATATCTTTTCCTATTAAGTTACTATTTAAAATAGAAACGTCAGAGCCCGTATCTATCCTAAAGGAACAATCTTTCCCATTTATTTTTCCAGAATAACAAAAATTACCTTGTTCAATTCTTTTAACATTACAATCTAAAAAACTGTGAACAATCGGGGTATTTTTCCCGCAAGTTGAACTCACCCCAAGAAGTTCAACTAATTCAAGTTTCCCTTTTCTTCAGGGCATTCAGAACGAAAATGTCCTTTCTTCCCGCAAGTCCAACATTCTTTATTTCCCATATTAAAATTACTTTTATGCCACTTATTTCTCCGAGAATACTCATGCCTCTCCTTCTCATCTTTTCTCTTAATTCGCGCGTGGTTCCTCTCATCTCTCTCATTGCTTTTCTGAAAATTACCGGTATTCCACCTCCTCTCTTTCCTCCTTCCAAAATCTTCCTCTTGTATAATTTTTACCGCTTTAGCTCTTTCAATTGCTAAATTTAACGAAGTAATTCCTTCCAACTGAAGAGTACGTTTAACAAAATTGTCCGACAAAGTTGAGATAAATTGAGCACACGCGATTTTATCCCGAACTGCGTACGGGCATTCCGGATAAGCCAAACGGGATAATCTCTCTATCTCAGTACCAAAAGTTGCTAAATCTTCTCCAAATTTTTGTCTTCTATTTGTGAAAAGGGAATAATAATTTTGAGTTAAACTTCCCTCCCCGAAGAGAAGTTCAAGTTTCGATTTCAACTCCGACAAATTTAAATTTTCTATATTTTCGATCGTCTCTAATACCGTACGCGCTTTTCCCCGCAAACTAGCAGCTAACACCATAGATTGTGTTGCATCATCCCACTTGTTCGCTCGCGCAATGAGAGAAAATTGAGAGAGAAACTCCCGCAGCGGTACTCTACCATCAAATGTATCGGGTTTCAATTTTATTCCCAACTCCGCGCGCATGTTAACCTCCCCCGCGTCTCCCGTGTTTCCGCCCTGCGAATTCCCGGCTCTTAAAATTGAGGGACTTAGCTCGTTTCCTTGTCGCAAGAGTTCATCTTCTAATTGCCGCAGCCTCGCCGTGAGCTCCGTCTCCCTCCGTGCCTGCTCCTCGCGCATCTTTCGCATCTCCTCAAGTATTGTCCCAAGCGATGCTGTTTCCGGCGCAGACCTCACATCATCTGCAGATGGTGTCTCCGCCCTCGCTCGGGTTCTCCTTGGTGAATGTACCGTACTCATTGTTTATATCAGTGTTGATTTCGATCCCGGACGAGCCCCCAAAATGTTACGCTCCCTGTTGGTCTCACTCTTACTCTCGCGCTCACTCACGCCCGAAATGAATACGCACTTGTAAGTAAAAGAACTTTAATAACAAGAACACGCAAAGGAGAATATTGTACAATAAGACAACTCGAATTAGTCGCGGATAGCCAGCCGTCGGAGGGAACGTCCTCTCGGTACGACAGCACAGGACTAAATCTGTCATGGCGTCCCGAAAACATCCGATCGCCAGACTCAAGATGGCCGATCTCTCTCAAGATGTCCGCCGTTGTTTAACAACAACGCTTAGCAACGTTCTCCCGGAGACGAATACAGCAGGTTCATGAACAACCGCCT
>JAXRKO010001596.1:0-14111 GCA_037039905.1 Formica aserva
GTACCTGTAAGTGAGATTTGCCGAAAATTTTCATAACACATCAAGGAAATTGAGGAACAACGCTTCTCGGCACACAGAGCTAAGATCGCTATGTACGCAAGTTTCCTTCGTTCGGAACGACTTAGTTACGTGCCTGTAAGTGAGATTTGCCGAAAATTTTCATAACACATCAAGGAAATTGAGGAACAACGCTTCTCGGCACACAGAGCTAAGATCGCTATGTACGCAAGTTTCCTTCGTTCGGAACGACTTAGTTACGTGCCTGTAAGCGAGATTTGCCGAAAATTTTCATAACACATCAAGGAAATTGAGGAACAACGCTTCTCGGCACACAGAGCTAAGATCGCTATGTACGCAAGTTTCCTTCGTTCGGAACGACTTAGTTACGTGCCTGTAAGTGAGATTTGCCGAAAATTTTCATAACACATCAAGGAAATTGAGGAACAACGCTTCTCGGCACACAGAGCTAAGATCGCTATGTACGCAAGTTTCCTTCGTTCGGAACGACTTAGTTACGTGCCTGTAAGTGAGATTTGCCGAAAATTTTCATAACACATCAAGGAAATTGAGGAACAACGCTTCTCGGCACACAGAGCTAAGATCGCTATGTACGCAAGTTTCCTTCGTTCGGAACGACTTAGTTACGTGCCTGTAAGTGAGATTTGCCGAAAATTTTCATAACACATCAAGGAAATTGAGGAACAACGCTTCTCGGCACACAGAGCTAAGATCGCTATGTACGCAAGTTTCCTTCGTTCGGAACGACTTAGTTACGTGCCTGTAAGTGAGATTTGCCGAAAATTTTCATAACACATCAAGGAAATTGAGGAACAACGCTTCTCGGCACACAGAGCTAAGATCGCTATGTACGCAAGTTTCCTTCGTTCGGAACGACTTAGTTACGTGCCTGTAAGTGAGATTTGCCGAAAATTTTCATAACACATCAAGGAAATTGAGGAACAACGCTTCTCGGCACACAGAGCTAAGATCGCTATGTACGCAAGTTTCCTTCGTTCGGAACGACTTAGTTACGTGCCTGTAAGTGAGATTTGCCGAAAATTTTCATAACACATCAAGGAAATTGAGGAACAACGCTTCTCGGCACACAGAGCTAAGATCGCTATGTACGCAAGTTTCCTTCGTTCGGAACGACTTAGTTACGTGCCTGTAAGTGAGATTTGCCGAAAATTTTCATAACACATCAAGGAAATTGAGGAACAACGCTTCTCGGCACACAGAGCTAAGATCGCTATGTACGCAAGTTTCCTTCGTTCGGAACGACTTAGTTACGTGCCTGTAAGTGAGATTTGCCGAAAATTTTCATAACACATCAAGGAAATTGAGGAACAACGCTTCTCGGCACACAGAGCTAAGATCGCTATGTACGCAAGTTTCCTTCGTTCGGAACGACTTAGTTACGTGCCTGTAAGCGAGATTTGCCGAAAATTTTCATAACACATCAAGGAAATTGAGGAACAACGCTTCTCGGCACACAGAGCTAAGATCGCTATGTACGCAAGTTTCCTTCGTTCGGAACGACTTAGTTACGTGCCTGTAAGTGAGATTTGCCGAAAATTTTCATAACACATCAAGGAAATTGAGGAACAACGCTTCTCGGCACACAGAGCTAAGATCGCTATGTACGCAAGTTTCCTTCGTTCGGAACGACTTAGTTACGTGCCTGTAAGTGAGATTTGCCGAAAATTTTCATAACACATCAAGGAAATTGAGGAACAACGCTTCTCGGCACACAGAGCTAAGATCGCTATGTACGCAAGTTTCCTTCGTTCGGAACGACTTAGTTACGTGCCTGTAAGTGAGATTTGCCGAAAATTTTCATAACACATCAAGGAAATTGAGGAACAACGCTTCTCGGCACACAGAGCTAAGATCGCTATGTACGCAAGTTTCCTTCGTTCGGAACGACTTAGTTACGTGCCTGTAAGTGAGATTTGCCGAAAATTTTCATAACACATCAAGGAAATTGAGGAACAACGCTTCTCGGCACACAGAGCTAAGATCGCTATGTACGCAAGTTTCCTTCGTTCGGAACGACTTAGTTACGTGCCTGTAAGCGAGATTTGCCGAAAATTTTCATAACACATCAAGGAAATTGAGGAACAACGCTTCTCGGCACACAGAGCTAAGATCGCTATGTACGCAAGTTTCCTTCGTTCGGAACGACTTAGTTACGTGCCTGTAAGTGAGATTTGCCGAAAATTTTCATAACACATCAAGGAAATTGAGGAACAACGCTTCTCGGCACACAGAGCTAAGATCGCTATGTACGCAAGTTTCCTTCGTTCGGAACGACTTAGTTACGTGCCTGTAAGTGAGATTTGCCGAAAATTTTCATAACACATCAAGGAAATTGAGGAACAACGCTTCTCGGCACACAGAGCTAAGATCGCTATGTACGCAAGTTTCCTTCGTTCGGAACGACTTAGTTACGTGCCTGTAAGTGAGATTTGCCGAAAATTTTCATAACACATCAAGGAAATTGAGGAACAACGCTTCTCGGCACACAGAGCTAAGATCGCTATGTACGCAAGTTTCCTTCGTTCGGAACGACTTAGTTACGTGCCTGTAAGTGAGATTTGCCGAAAATTTTCATAACACATCAAGGAAATTGAGGAACAACGCTTCTCGGCACACAGAGCTAAGATCGCTATGTACGCAAGTTTCCTTCGTTCGGAACGACTTAGTTACGTGCCTGTAAGTGAGATTTGCCGAAAATTTTCATAACACATCAAGGAAATTGAGGAACAACGCTTCTCGGCACACAGAGCTAAGATCGCTATGTACGCAAGTTTCCTTCGTTCGGAACGACTTAGTTACGTGCCTGTAAGTGAGATTTGCCGAAAATTTTCATAACACATCAAGGAAATTGAGGAACAACGCTTCTCGGCACACAGAGCTAAGATCGCTATGTACGCAAGTTTCCTTCGTTCGGAACGACTTAGTTACGTGCCTGTAAGTGAGATTTGCCGAAAATTTTCATAACACATCAAGGAAATTGAGGAACAACGCTTCTCGGCACACAGAGCTAAGATCGCTATGTACGCAAGTTTCCTTCGTTCGGAACGACTTAGTTACGTGCCTGTAAGTGAGATTTGCCGAAAATTTTCATAACACATCAAGGAAATTGAGGAACAACGCTTCTCGGCACACAGAGCTAAGATCGCTATGTACGCAAGTTTCCTTCGTTCGGAACGACTTAGTTACGTGCCTGTAAGTGAGATTTGCCGAAAATTTTCATAACACATCAAGGAAATTGAGGAACAACGCTTCTCGGCACACAGAGCTAAGATCGCTATGTACGCAAGTTTCCTTCGTTCGGAACGACTTAGTTACGTGCCTGTAAGTGAGATTTGCCGAAAATTTTCATAACACATCAAGGAAATTGAGGAACAACGCTTCTCGGCACACAGAGCTAAGATCGCTATGTACGCAAGTTTCCTTCGTTCGGAACGACTTAGTTACGTGCCTGTAAGTGAGATTTGCCGAAAATTTTCATAACACATCAAGGAAATTGAGGAACAACGCTTCTCGGCACACAGAGCTAAGATCGCTATGTACGCAAGTTTCCTTCGTTCGGAACGACTTAGTTACGTGCCTGTAAGTGAGATTTGCCGAAAATTTTCATAACACATCAAGGAAATTGAGGAACAACGCTTCTCGGCACACAGAGCTAAGATCGCTATGTACGCAAGTTTCCTTCGTTCGGAACGACTTAGTTACGTGCCTGTAAGTGAGATTTGCCGAAAATTTTCATAACACATCAAGGAAATTGAGGAACAACGCTTCTCGGCACACAGAGCTAAGATCGCTATGTACGCAAGTTTCCTTCGTTCGGAACGACTTAGTTACGTGCCTGTAAGTGAGATTTGCCGAAAATTTTCATAACACATCAAGGAAATTGAGGAACAACGCTTCTCGGCACACAGAGCTAAGATCGCTATGTACGCAAGTTTCCTTCGTTCGGAACGACTTAGTTACGTGCCTGTAAGTGAGATTTGCCGAAAATTTTCATAACACATCAAGGAAATTGAGGAACAACGCTTCTCGGCACACAGAGCTAAGATCGCTATGTACGCAAGTTTCCTTCGTTCGGAACGACTTAGTTACGTGCCTGTAAGCGAGATTTGCCGAAAATTTTCATAACACATCAAGGAAATTGAGGAACAACGCTTCTCGGCACACAGAGCTAAGATCGCTATGTACGCAAGTTTCCTTCGTTCGGAACGACTTAGTTACGTGCCTGTAAGTGAGATTTGCCGAAAATTTTCATAACACATCAAGGAAATTGAGGAACAACGCTTCTCGGCACACAGAGCTAAGATCGCTATGTACGCAAGTTTCCTTCGTTCGGAACGACTTAGTTACGTGCCTGTAAGTGAGATTTGCCGAAAATTTTCATAACACATCAAGGAAATTGAGGAACAACGCTTCTCGGCACACAGAGCTAAGATCGCTATGTACGCAAGTTTCCTTCGTTCGGAACGACTTAGTTACGTGCCTGTAAGCGAGATTTGCCGAAAATTTTCATAACACATCAAGGAAATTGAGGAACAACGCTTCTCGGCACACAGAGCTAAGATCGCTATGTACGCAAGTTTCCTTCGTTCGGAACGACTTAGTTACGTGCCTGTAAGTGAGATTTGCCGAAAATTTTCATAACACATCAAGGAAATTGAGGAACAACGCTTCTCGGCACACAGAGCTAAGATCGCTATGTACGCAAGTTTCCTTCGTTCGGAACGACTTAGTTACGTGCCTGTAAGTGAGATTTGCCGAAAATTTTCATAACACATCAAGGAAATTGAGGAACAACGCTTCTCGGCACACAGAGCTAAGATCGCTATGTACGCAAGTTTCCTTCGTTCGGAACGACTTAGTTACGTGCCTGTAAGCGAGATTTGCCGAAAATTTTCATAACACATCAAGGAAATTGAGGAACAACGCTTCTCGGCACACAGAGCTAAGATCGCTATGTACGCAAGTTTCCTTCGTTCGGAACGACTTAGTTACGTGCCTGTAAGTGAGATTTGCCGAAAATTTTCATAACACATCAAGGAAATTGAGGAACAACGCTTCTCGGCACACAGAGCTAAGATCGCTATGTACGCAAGTTTCCTTCGTTCGGAACGACTTAGTTACGTGCCTGTAAGCGAGATTTGCCGAAAATTTTCATAACACATCAAGGAAATTGAGGAACAACGCTTCTCGGCACACAGAGCTAAGATCGCTATGTACGCAAGTTTCCTTCGTTCGGAACGACTTAGTTACGTGCCTGTAAGCGAGATTTGCCGAAAATTTTCATAACACATCAAGGAAATTGAGGAACAACGCTTCTCGGCACACAGAGCTAAGATCGCTATGTACGCAAGTTTCCTTCGTTCGGAACGACTTAGTTACGTGCCTGTAAGTGAGATTTGCCGAAAATTTTCATAACACATCAAGGAAATTGAGGAACAACGCTTCTCGGCACACAGAGCTAAGATCGCTATGTACGCAAGTTTCCTTCGTTCGGAACGACTTAGTTACGTGCCTGTAAGCGAGATTTGCCGAAAATTTTCATAACACATCAAGGAAATTGAGGAACAACGCTTCTCGGCACACAGAGCTAAGATCGCTATGTACGCAAGTTTCCTTCGTTCGGAACGACTTAGTTACGTGCCTGTAAGTGAGATTTGCCGAAAATTTTCATAACACATCAAGGAAATTGAGGAACAACGCTTCTCGGCACACAGAGCTAAGATCGCTATGTACGCAAGTTTCCTTCGTTCGGAACGACTTAGTTACGTGCCTGTAAGTGAGATTTGCCGAAAATTTTCATAACACATCAAGGAAATTGAGGAACAACGCTTCTCGGCACACAGAGCTAAGATCGCTATGTACGCAAGTTTCCTTCGTTCGGAACGACTTAGTTACGTGCCTGTAAGTGAGATTTGCCGAAAATTTTCATAACACATCAAGGAAATTGAGGAACAACGCTTCTCGGCACACAGAGCTAAGATCGCTATGTACGCAAGTTTCCTTCGTTCGGAACGACTTAGTTACGTGCCTGTAAGTGAGATTTGCCGAAAATTTTCATAACACATCAAGGAAATTGAGGAACAACGCTTCTCGGCACACAGAGCTAAGATCGCTATGTACGCAAGTTTCCTTCGTTCGGAACGACTTAGTTACGTGCCTGTAAGTGAGATTTGCCGAAAATTTTCATAACACATCAAGGAAATTGAGGAACAACGCTTCTCGGCACACAGAGCTAAGATCGCTATGTACGCAAGTTTCCTTCGTTCGGAACGACTTAGTTACGTGCCTGTAAGTGAGATTTGCCGAAAATTTTCATAACACATCAAGGAAATTGAGGAACAACGCTTCTCGGCACACAGAGCTAAGATCGCTATGTACGCAAGTTTCCTTCGTTCGGAACGACTTAGTTACGTGCCTGTAAGTGAGATTTGCCGAAAATTTTCATAACACATCAAGGAAATTGAGGAACAACGCTTCTCGGCACACAGAGCTAAGATCGCTATGTACGCAAGTTTCCTTCGTTCGGAACGACTTAGTTACGTGCCTGTAAGCGAGATTTGCCGAAAATTTTCATAACACATCAAGGAAATTGAGGAACAACGCTTCTCGGCACACAGAGCTAAGATCGCTATGTACGCAAGTTTCCTTCGTTCGGAACGACTTAGTTACGTGCCTGTAAGTGAGATTTGCCGAAAATTTTCATAACACATCAAGGAAATTGAGGAACAACGCTTCTCGGCACACAGAGCTAAGATCGCTATGTACGCAAGTTTCCTTCGTTCGGAACGACTTAGTTACGTGCCTGTAAGTGAGATTTGCCGAAAATTTTCATAACACATCAAGGAAATTGAGGAACAACGCTTCTCGGCACACAGAGCTAAGATCGCTATGTACGCAAGTTTCCTTCGTTCGGAACGACTTAGTTACGTGCCTGTAAGCGAGATTTGCCGAAAATTTTCATAACACATCAAGGAAATTGAGGAACAACGCTTCTCGGCACACAGAGCTAAGATCGCTATGTACGCAAGTTTCCTTCGTTCGGAACGACTTAGTTACGTGCCTGTAAGTGAGATTTGCCGAAAATTTTCATAACACATCAAGGAAATTGAGGAACAACGCTTCTCGGCACACAGAGCTAAGATCGCTATGTACGCAAGTTTCCTTCGTTCGGAACGACTTAGTTACGTGCCTGTAAGCGAGATTTGCCGAAAATTTTCATAACACATCAAGGAAATTGAGGAACAACGCTTCTCGGCACACAGAGCTAAGATCGCTATGTACGCAAGTTTCCTTCGTTCGGAACGACTTAGTTACGTGCCTGTAAGTGAGATTTGCCGAAAATTTTCATAACACATCAAGGAAATTGAGGAACAACGCTTCTCGGCACACAGAGCTAAGATCGCTATGTACGCAAGTTTCCTTCGTTCGGAACGACTTAGTTACGTGCCTGTAAGTGAGATTTGCCGAAAATTTTCATAACACATCAAGGAAATTGAGGAACAACGCTTCTCGGCACACAGAGCTAAGATCGCTATGTACGCAAGTTTCCTTCGTTCGGAACGACTTAGTTACGTGCCTGTAAGCGAGATTTGCCGAAAATTTTCATAACACATCAAGGAAATTGAGGAACAACGCTTCTCGGCACACAGAGCTAAGATCGCTATGTACGCAAGTTTCCTTCGTTCGGAACGACTTAGTTACGTGCCTGTAAGTGAGATTTGCCGAAAATTTTCATAACACATCAAGGAAATTGAGGAACAACGCTTCTCGGCACACAGAGCTAAGATCGCTATGTACGCAAGTTTCCTTCGTTCGGAACGACTTAGTTACGTGCCTGTAAGTGAGATTTGCCGAAAATTTTCATAACACATCAAGGAAATTGAGGAACAACGCTTCTCGGCACACAGAGCTAAGATCGCTATGTACGCAAGTTTCCTTCGTTCGGAACGACTTAGTTACGTGCCTGTAAGCGAGATTTGCCGAAAATTTTCATAACACATCAAGGAAATTGAGGAACAACGCTTCTCGGCACACAGAGCTAAGATCGCTATGTACGCAAGTTTCCTTCGTTCGGAACGACTTAGTTACGTGCCTGTAAGTGAGATTTGCCGAAAATTTTCATAACACATCAAGGAAATTGAGGAACAACGCTTCTCGGCACACAGAGCTAAGATCGCTATGTACGCAAGTTTCCTTCGTTCGGAACGACTTAGTTACGTGCCTGTAAGCGAGATTTGCCGAAAATTTTCATAACACATCAAGGAAATTGAGGAACAACGCTTCTCGGCACACAGAGCTAAGATCGCTATGTACGCAAGTTTCCTTCGTTCGGAACGACTTAGTTACGTGCCTGTAAGCGAGATTTGCCGAAAATTTTCATAACACATCAAGGAAATTGAGGAACAACGCTTCTCGGCACACAGAGCTAAGATCGCTATGTACGCAAGTTTCCTTCGTTCGGAACGACTTAGTTACGTGCCTGTAAGTGAGATTTGCCGAAAATTTTCATAACACATCAAGGAAATTGAGGAACAACGCTTCTCGGCTTACACAGAGCTAAGATCGCTATGTACGCAAGTTTCCTTCGTTCGGAACGACTTAGTTACGTGCCTGTAAGTGAGATTTGCCGAAAATTTTCATAACACATCAAGGAAATTGAGGAACAACGCTTCTCGGCTTACACAGAGCTAAGATCGCTATGTACGCAAGTTTCCTTCGTTCGGAACGACTTAGTTACGTGCCTGTAAGTGAGATATACCGAAAGTTTTCATAACACATCAAGGAAATTGAGGAACAACGCTTCTCGGCACACAGAGCTAAGATCGCTATGTACGCAAGTTTCCTTCGTTCGGAACGACTTAGTTACGTGCCTGTAAGCGAGATTTGCCGAAAATTTTCATAACACATCAAGGAAATTGAGGAACAACGCTTCTCGGCTTAAGATCGCTATGTACGCAAGTTTCCTTCGTTCGGAACGACTTAGTTACGTGCCTGTAAGCGAGATTTGCCGAAAATTTTCATAACACATCAAGGAAATTGAGGAACAACGCTTCTCGGCACACAGAGCTAAGATCGCTATGTACGCAAGTTTCCTTCGTTCGGAACGACTTAGTTACGTGCCTGTAAGCGAGATTTGCCGAAAATTTTCATAACACATCAAGGAAATTGAGGAACAACGCTTCTCGGCACACAGAGCTAAGATCGCTATGTACGCAAGTTTCCTTCGTTCGGAACGACTTAGTTACGTGCCTGTAAGTGAGATTTGCCGAAAATTTTCATAACACATCAAGGAAATTGAGGAACAACGCTTCTCGGCACACAGAGCTAAGATCGCTATGTACGCAAGTTTCCTTCGTTCGGAACGACTTAGTTACGTGCCTGTAAGTGAGATTTGCCGAAAATTTTCATAACACATCAAGGAAATTGAGGAACAACGCTTCTCGGCACACAGAGCTAAGATCGCTATGTACGCAAGTTTCCTTCGTTCGGAACGACTTAGTTACGTGCCTGTAAGTGAGATTTGCCGAAAATTTCATAACACATCAAGGAAATTGAGGAACAACGCTTCTCGGCACACAGAGCTAAGATCGCTATGTACGCAAGTTTCCTTCGTTCGGAACGACTTAGTTACGTGCCTGTAAGCGAGATTTGCCGAAAATTTTCATAACACATCAAGGAAATTGAGGAACAACGCTTCTCGGCACACAGAGCTAAGATCGCTATGTACGCAAGTTTCCTTCGTTCGGAACGACTTAGTTACGTGCCTGTAAGCGAGATTTGCCGAAAATTTTCATAACACATCAAGGAAATTGAGGAACAACGCTTCTCGGCACACAGAGCTAAGATCGCTATGTACGCAAGTTTCCTTCGTTCGGAACGACTTAGTTACGTGCCTGTAAGTGAGATTTGCCGAAAATTTTCATAACACATCAAGGAAATTGAGGAACAACGCTTCTCGGCACACAGAGCTAAGATCGCTATGTACGCAAGTTTCCTTCGTTCGGAACGACTTAGTTACGTGCCTGTAAGCGAGATTTGCCGAAAATTTTCATAACACATCAAGGAAATTGAGGAACAACGCTTCTCGGCACACAGAGCTAAGATCGCTATGTACGCAAGTTTCCTTCGTTCGGAACGACTTAGTTACGTGCCTGTAAGTGAGATTTGCCGAAAATTTTCATAACACATCAAGGAAATTGAGGAACAACGCTTCTCGGCACACAGAGCTAAGATCGCTATGTACGCAAGTTTCCTTCGTTCGGAACGACTTAGTTACGTGCCTGTAAGCGAGATTTGCCGAAAATTTTCATAACACATCAAGGAAATTGAGGAACAACGCTTCTCGGCACACAGAGCTAAGATCGCTATGTACGCAAGTTTCCTTCGTTCGGAACGACTTAGTTACGTGCCTGTAAGCGAGATTTGCCGAAAATTTTCATAACACATCAAGGAAATTGAGGAACAACGCTTCTCGGCACACAGAGCTAAGATCGCTATGTACGCAAGTTTCCTTCGTTCGGAACGACTTAGTTACGTGCCTGTAAGCGAGATTTGCCGAAAATTTTCATAACACATCAAGGAAATTGAGGAACAACGCTTCTCGGCACACAGAGCTAAGATCGCTATGTACGCAAGTTTCCTTCGTTCGGAACGACTTAGTTACGTGCCTGTAAGTGAGATTTGCCGAAAATTTTCATAACACATCAAGGAAATTGAGGAACAACGCTTCTCGGCACACAGAGCTAAGATCGCTATGTACGCAAGTTTCCTTCGTTCGGAACGACTTAGTTACGTGCCTGTAAGTGAGATTTGCCGAAAATTTTCATAACACATCAAGGAAATTGAGGAACAACGCTTCTCGGCACACAGAGCTAAGATCGCTATGTACGCAAGTTTCCTTCGTTCGGAACGACTTAGTTACGTGCCTGTAAGCGAGATTTGCCGAAAATTTTCATAACACATCAAGGAAATTGAGGAACAACGCTTCTCGGCACACAGAGCTAAGATCGCTATGTACGCAAGTTTCCTTCGTTCGGAACGACTTAGTTACGTACCTGTAAGTGAGATTTGCCGAAAATTTTCATAACACATCAAGGAAATTGAGGAACAACGCTTCTCGGCACACAGAGCTAAGATCGCTATGTACGCAAGTTTCCTTCGTTCGGAACGACTTAGTTACGTGCCTGTAAGCGAGATTTGCCGAAAATTTTCATAACACATCAAGGAAATTGAGGAACAACGCTTCTCGGCACACAGAGCTAAGATCGCTATGTACGCAAGTTTCCTTCGTTCGGAACGACTTAGTTACGTGCCTGTAAGTGAGATATGCCGAAAGTTTTCATAACACATCAAGGAAATTGAGGAACAACGCTTCTCGGCACACAGAGCTAAGATCGCTATGTACGCAAGTTTCCTTCGTTCGGAACGACTTAGTTACGTGCCTGTAAGCGAGATTTGCCGAAAATTTTCATAACACATCAAGGAAATTGAGGAACAACGCTTCTCGGCACACAGAGCTAAGATCGCTATGTACGCAAGTTTCCTTCGTTCGGAACGACTTAGTTACGTGCCTGTAAGCGAGATTTGCCGAAAATTTTCATAACACATCAAGGAAATTGAGGAACAACGCTTCTCGGCACACAGAGCTAAGATCGCTATGTACGCAAGTTTCCTTCGTTCGGAACGACTTAGTTACGTGCCTGTAAGTGAGATTTGCCGAAAATTTTCATAACACATCAAGGAAATTGAGGAACAACGCTTCTCGGCACACAGAGCTAAGATCGCTATGTACGCAAGTTTCCTTCGTTCGGAACGACTTAGTTACGTGCCTGTAAGCGAGATTTGCCGAAAATTTTCATAACACATCAAGGAAATTGAGGAACAACGCTTCTCGGCACACAGAGCTAAGATCGCTATGTACGCAAGTTTCCTTCGTTCGGAACGACTTAGTTACGTGCCTGTAAGTGAGATTTGCCGAAAATTTTCATAACACATCAAGGAAATTGAGGAACAACGCTTCTCGGCACACAGAGCTAAGATCGCTATGTACGCAAGTTTCCTTCGTTCGGAACGACTTAGTTACGTGCCTGTAAGCGAGATTTGCCGAAAATTTTCATAACACATCAAGGAAATTGAGGAACAACGCTTCTCGGCACACAGAGCTAAGATCGCTATGTACGCAAGTTTCCTTCGTTCGGAACGACTTAGTTACGTGCCTGTAAGCGAGATTTGCCGAAAATTTTCATAACACATCAAGGAAATTGAGGAACAACGCTTCTCGGCACACAGAGCTAAGATCGCTATGTACGCAAGTTTCCTTCGTTCGGAACGACTTAGTTACGTGCCTGTAAGTGAGATTTGCCGAAAATTTTCATAACACATCAAGGAAATTGAGGAACAACGCTTCTCGGCACACAGAGCTAAGATCGCTATGTACGCAAGTTTCCTTCGTTCGGAACGACTTAGTTACGTACCTGTAAGTGAGATATACCGAAAGTTTTCATAACACATCAAGGAAATTGAGGAACAACGCTTCTCGGCACACAGAGCTAAGATCGCTATGTACGCAAGTTTCCTTCGTTCGGAACGACTTAGTTACGTGCCTGTAAGCGAGATTTGCCGAAAATTTTCATAACACATCAAGGAAATTGAGGAACAACGCTTCTCGGCACACAGAGCTAAGATCGCTATGTACGCAAGTTTCCTTCGTTCGGAACGACTTAGTTACGTACCTGTAAGTGAGATTTGCCGAAAATTTTCATAACACATCAAGGAAATTGAGGAACAACGCTTCTCGGCACACAGAGCTAAGATCGCTATGTACGCAAGTTTCCTTCGTTCGGAACGACTTAGTTACGTGCCTGTAAGCGAGATTTGCCGAAAATTTTCATAACACATCAAGGAAATTGAGGAACAACGCTTCTCGGCACACAGAGCTAAGATCGCTATGTACGCAAGTTTCCTTCGTTCGGAACGACTTAGTTACGTGCCTGTAAGTGAGATTTGCCGAAAATTTTCATAACACATCAAGGAAATTGAGGAACAACGCTTCTCGGCACACAGAGCTAAGATCGCTATGTACGCAAGTTTCCTTCGTTCGGAACGACTTAGTTACGTGCCTGTAAGCGAGATTTGCCGAAAATTTTCATAACACATCAAGGAAATTGAGGAACAACGCTTCTCGGCACACAGAGCTAAGATCGCTATGTACGCAAGTTTCCTTCGTTCGGAACGACTTAGTTACGTGCCTGTAAGCGAGATTTGCCGAAAATTTTCATAACACATCAAGGAAATTGAGGAACAACGCTTCTCGGCACACAGAGCTAAGATCGCTATGTACGCAAGTTTCCTTCGTTCGGAACGACTTAGTTACGTGCCTGTAAGCGAGATTTGCCGAAAATTTTCATAACACATCAAGGAAATTGAGGAACAACGCTTCTCGGCACACAGAGCTAAGATCGCTATGTACGCAAGTTTCCTTCGTTCGGAACGACTTAGTTACGTGCCTGTAAGCGAGATTTGCCGAAAATTTTCATAACACATCAAGGAAATTGAGGAACAACGCTTCTCGGCACACAGAGCTAAGATCGCTATGTACGCAAGTTTCCTTCGTTCGGAACGACTTAGTTACGTGCCTGTAAGTGAGATTTGCCGAAAATTTTCATAACACATCAAGGAAATTGAGGAACAACGCTTCTCGGCACACAGAGCTAAGATCGCTATGTACGCAAGTTTCCTTCGTTCGGAACGACTTAGTTACGTGCCTGTAAGCGAGATTTGCCGAAAATTTTCATAACACATCAAGGAAATTGAGGAACAACGCTTCTCGGCACACAGAGCTAAGATCGCTATGTACGCAAGTTTCCTTCGTTCGGAACGACTTAGTTACGTACCTGTAAGTGAGATATGCCGAAAGTTTTCATAACACATCAAGGAAATTGAGGAACAACGCTTCTCGGCACACAGAGCTAAGATCGCTATGTACGCAAGTTTCCTTCGTTCGGAACGACTTAGTTACGTGCCTGTAAGCGAGATTTGCCGAAAATTTTCATAACACATCAAGGAAATTGAGG
>JAXRKO010001597.1:12500-14097 GCA_037039905.1 Formica aserva
TTTTCTTTTCTGTATAAGCGTTCGAGTTCCCTGGAAACCTCTAGCAGGGAGATAGGGTTTGGAACGCGAAGAGCACCGCAGTTGCGGCGGTGTCCGGATCTTCCCCTCGGACCTTGAAAATCCAGGAGAGGGCCACGTGGAGGTGTCGCGCCGGTTCGTACCCATATCCGCAGCAGGTCTCCAAGGTAAAGAGCCTCTAGTCGATAGAATAATGTAGGTAAGGGAAGTCGGCAAATTGGATCCGTAACTTCGGAATAAGGATTGGCTCTGAGGAGCGGGGCGTGTCGGGCTTGGTCGGGAAGCGGGTCTGGCTGACGTGCCGGGCCTGGGCGAGGTGAACGGTCGGCGTTCTCGCGCCGGTCCCGGGATCCGAGCTCGGTCCCGTGCCTTGGCCTCCCGCGGATCTTCCTTGCTGCGAGGCTTCCGTGGCGGCGCGAGCCGTCGTGGTCGTCCTCTTCGGCCGCCATTCAACGCTCAGCTCAGAACTGGCACGGACTAGGGGAATCCGACTGTCTAATTAAAACAAAGCATTGCGATGGCCCTCGCGGGTGTTGACGCAATGTGATTTCTGCCCAGTGCTCTGAATGTCAACGTGAAGAAATTCAAGCAAGCGCGGGTAAACGGCGGGAGTAACTATGACTCTCTTAAGGTACTAGGGAATTCGCAAACGCTCCGCCTCTAGCTCAGTCCATCGAGCTGTTAACGAGGGCGCCGCTCAAACCTCAACAGAGGTTGCGGCTGCTCCGTGACTGTCTCCTCCCCCGGTTCTACCACCGGTGGGTAGTGGGAACGGTCACGTCGAAAACGTTAAGAGGGGTGGACGTGCTGGTAAGAACTGCGGTTCGACGCTGGCTGCGGATGCCCCATGATGTCCCTGCTGGATACTTCCATGCGCCGATACAGAGTGGCGGGCTTGGAATGCCTTTGCTTAGAACTCTTATCCCTATTTTGAAGCATAACCGACTTCGGAGGTTGTGTGTAAGCTCGATGCCTGCCGCAGCTGCCGCTGCTGAATCCACGTATGTGGCTAAGCAGCTAGCCTGGTGCGAAAAGCAGATGCGTGTACGGACCGTTCGGGTAACCACAACTGCCGAGCTCAGACAGCAGTGTGCGACCTGGCTGCACGAGTCGTGCGATGGGAAAGGACTCAGGGAGGTCGGTTCGTCCAAACTGAGTTCCAACTGGGTTGCGGCGGGTGCCCAATCCATTCCCGGAGCTGACTACGTGCATTATCACCACGTCCGGGCCAACTGTTTACCGTCTAGAGCGAGATCGTCCCGAGGGCGTGATGGACGCGAAGTGCGTTGTCGGGCGGGTTGTCCCGAGATCGAGACGCCCGCTCACTGCGTGCAGAGATGTTTCAGAACGCACGGAGGAAGGATCCTGCGGCATGACGACCTATGCCGTCAAGTTGGTAGCTTCTTGCGAACGAAGGGATGGCATGTCGATGCGGAACAAGCGTACTCGACCTCTGTCGGTAGGCGCCGACCCGACCTGACGATAGTTAAGGATGGTGAGGCTGTCGTCGTAGACGCGCAGGTTGTATCTAGCGAAACGGCTCTGAACGTGGCTCATGACCGTAAGGTGGAGAAATACC
>JAXRKO010001598.1:0-14095 GCA_037039905.1 Formica aserva
CCGTACTCCAACAACACGTTGCTGAGCAATGGAAACCCCTCGGCTTCTTCTCCAAGGAGCTGTAGCCAGCGGAATCAAGACACAGCACGTTTGGCAGAGAATTGCTCGCTATCTACCTAGCTATTCGTCTTTTCAGCCACACACTCGAAGGCGCCGATTGCACGGTCTACACTGACCATAAGCCACTCACGTACGCCCTTAAATCTGCCTCCGACAAATACGCACCCTGAGAAAAGAAACACCTACACATTGTCACTCAATTCACTGCTGACAAACGTCACGTCTCTGGTATCAAAATCATGTCACCGACGCCCTCACACACGTCAATCCCACATACGAAAAATTATTTTTACACATCTGCTTGTGTATGTTTTTACGATCATGCTTGAGCACGCCTTCCTACTGCACGAGCATACTCAAGTTTACGCCTACAGGAATAACCTACAGCCCTTTTATAATTTTTGCAACGTTTTGGCGAAATCTCACGAGTCCAAAGTGCATCGCCTTTTCATCTACATTAAGCTTCTTGGAACTATCGAAAAGCTTATAACGATCTATGCTGAAATAGATAACTACCAAACCTCTCTGTAGCATCATCAGGAGGCTAGTGTCCAATGTAGCGGCCTTTACGGTTGTCGCTTACTGAGAGCGTTCACTTTGCACTGAGAACCGCGTTCTGTCTAACCCACCTCACTCTCTTTACTTGGCCGACACTGTACTTGTGCGCCCTTTCGGACCTTGCGGAGAAACTCAACACAACACGACACGGAGTTGACCTGTACACAGAGCTTTCAGCTACCGCAGGAAAATCTACAATCTTCAGCGAACTTGGACGATTATCTGATATGGAAGTTGGCTGTGTTGAACCTCAAGATTCTATTTAAAATCCCAAATTTGTATACAGCAAATTATCTCCGCCCAACTGTTTCCGAAATGCCATGTTTTACCTAATAGCTGTTAGTGGGTGTCGGGTCTTTCAGGGTTATCGTTGTCCTCTGAAACTGTGTTAACTTTAACCGTGGAACAATGGTGTATTACGGGTAAAAAACAATGCTTCACAAGTCCCGTAGAATGGTCAGGATGGGAATCACAAAATGGAACTAGAAAATAATGATGATTAAGCGAAAGTGTTTTTGGTGGACTCACCGTAGGCTTCACACTGGGGAAATCATGACACATCCAATCTAGTTTGTGTATGAAAATGCTGGATGGTACACCGTTTGTCGCGATGTTTGATCATCCGATGTGCACGGGTTATATTTTGTAATGTAGGTAGGTAAGGGCAACGTCAAGGCGTATTGTAAAAGGGATAGAGTTGGTGCAGAAGAAACATAATTGGGGTGGGCATTCCATGGTTGGCAGTGGAGAATAATATGCGCCATATCACAGTGAGAAGTTGAATTCGGCGATTGTGCGTCCCCACTTAACTCTCCGGACTTTGACGAGACAAAACCAGTCAACGACTGCGTCTGTACACACACAAACATGACAAGCGTTGGCACCCATCGGTCGTAACGTAATCACTTCGGAGTCACCGGAATTGGAATAAAATAGCTTCCTCTGTGTCGTTGACTGAACTTCAAACGGTACCCTGATGCTGCTTAATTAGATTGTACAAGCTCCAAAACTCCACTGTTTGCTTACATAAATACTAATTAGCACTGTCAAAATGTGGTGGTCAACCCTTAGTTCAAGAAATGGGCAGGAATGTACTGGACCACCCGTTAACTCAGTGCTTGAAGTGTATACATTAGCACCGTAAAAGCAAAACTTTCGCCATCTACAAACTCGCTTATCAGTAAGTGACATTTGCCAAAATTAAAGCATTGGCTAATCTGTACCCCCGAAACCCCACAGGTTCTTATGCCCACTAAATTGTCGCACGCAAATATCCAGCAAACATCATGGATCTTGTGTCCTCACTCACTGGGAATTGCACTATTGGAGGGACAGTTAAATGAGCACAACTGACAACTTTTACATGTTGATTCTGTCGCGGACAGCCTGACTTCTGGATCCAGTTTAATAAAGCCTTCATGAAATGCAGCGAATTGGAGCAGCGAATATCCTAAATGCAGTTGCGTCTGAGGTAACCGAAAACGTAGGCCTCCTTAAAAGGTTTTTGCTCTTAACATCCCAGATAGTGTACAGCTTGCAACTAGCAGGGATGCAGTTGCAAAGACTTGAAAACGGCTAAGGAAAATCCTTTACATCATCCATGCTCAACCTTTTTCCGATTCAGTAGGCAACGTGTTATAAGCTTGTTAATTGTACATCAAACAAATGTGAAGTCTATTCCTAGGTTTAACATGGCAATCATTTTTGAACAAAGTACCCTTCTCCAGTGTGAGACTCAACATGCTAGATATACTAATACTTAACAAAGTTAAGAAAATTGACTCCATTTATTTCCCAATAAAACCGATAGGGGTGATAACCACTGGTACAGACGGCATTGATACCATAAACAGAGTTACTGCTTTGCATCATCCCATTGTACTTAGAAACCATTCACATTGTTTTGCGGATATTTTTGGGAGCATTACTTGTAGGGTAAATTCACCCACCCGTCAAGTGTATGTCCGCTCACATTGTGATTCAGTGAAAGCATTCTACCTGCGGAAAGGGTGTGAAATTTCTCCGTGCAATATGCTTGAAACAGATACCTACCTAAAGCACCAACTGATCATAAACATGAGACCCAACTATGGCTTGCTTTTCAACCAAACCGATAACAGTGCGATAACACAACGAAAGTAAGACCTGTATGAAATACCAAAACATCCAACTGTATGACAGCTACAAATGAAAACACTAATTATTTTCAAACCCATTTTGATACCAGGCAGAGCCCTTTCATCTTCGGGATGATAGCCCATACTCCCACATTGGTCAAAACGAGTACTAATACTAAACTAGCTGAGAAACATAACATTTAAAATTCTCATACGATGCTCACGGACTCTCTAGCCATAAAATCCATAACCTTCACTATGACATCTAAGGGTACTTCGTACTGTCCTAGAGTATACCGAGTCTCTCCTCCTATTACACCGCCTCCAAATAACCGTATAATGCTGTCATATTCGCATTTGTCTAACTCTCCTACATTGCCTCAGTTTTGGAATTACTCCGCCCATACTGTTTCCTCTATTACTATCGGCCGATTCTCAACACCTCGATGTGAAAGAGATTTGCGGATAGCATTCGAATTAATATAAGCACAAGTTCAAACGAGTACCTTGCCTCAAAATTGAGTCAGTATACCTACAGAATGATGGTATTTAATAAAGGTACTTTTGTGTATCTTAATAAATTTAGAATTTTTCACCTTACTGAAACCCGATGCACCGCAAATGTTTTGAAACAAATGCCTTCGATTGATGGCTACAAATTGATCAGTTGTGATCATAAGATAGCTAGGGTTGGAGGCTGCATTATTTACTACTTGCAGCAGTTGAATGTTTCTGAGTACACACTTCCATTAATCTGCTCTTCACTTGACGGTGTCTTGCATATTCTGAAGTTCGTAGATAAGTGGTCTTTAGTAGGGTGTGACGAGAACTAATTAGTAAACATCTAAATCTGTGGTAAATTTAACTTTCCCGACATATGCAGGTCTAGATTAGTACCAAGCACGAATCGCGCAAGCTTCATCACCTGTCTTATAACAGAAGCATGGGCACAACATATCTATCTTCCGACTAGTGGCACACGTGTGCTAAACCTTGTAGTTACTCTAGGCCAAATCTCGATTTGCGTTGATATACTACGTGGCATTCTGGGAGGCGACGAAAGCTAAGTGGATTGCAGTATGCAAGCAGAGATATCGCAAGTGCCCTCTGAAATTCCCACTTTTACTAGTTGAAGTGGATGCCAAGAAGACTGCAAAACTTAAACAAGAAGAGGATTGCATCTTGTTTAGCAAAGGTATATTTGGCGAACTGAGTGACTTATTTAAAAAGAAAACAGGACTACAAATAGACTTGTCCTCATATATTATCAAACCAGACGGCTGTATGCTTGAGCCGACTACTGATATATCAGACGCTTTCAGTGTATACTGTTTAAAAACGTGCAGTACCAAAGTTCGCATTTGGATCCTCCAGTCACATCTGATATCACTGGAACTCTTTCTGTTTTTGACTTCAACATAGGAAATATTAGACGAATGGTTGATTTGCTGTAGCTATCTCATAAACCTGACCCTGACGACATCACCGATGCTGTACTCAAGTATAACCGTGACAAATTCCCCTTAATTTTTATTAAATATTGTTCCCTTTAGTCTATAAGAATGAAGACTGGTAGCTCAGGTTGTTCAGATGTCGGTTGAACTGTGCGCTGGGCTTGGTAATTTGGTTTCAAACGTTTCGTCACCAATCGAGGTGACATCATCAGTGTGTAGTTGCGTGGCGAGTCTCTCCCGGGCTCCTCTACGCTACACTACGCTACTGCACGCCACGCAACTACGCACTGTTGTTGTCACCTCGATTAGTGGCGAAACGTTTGCAACAAAATTGCCAAGCTCAACGCACAGTTCAGCCGCTATTGCTCCCTGTCTTTATGATGAGATCAGTTTGCTGCAAAATGGAAGAAAGCAGGCATCGTACCGCGATATAAGTATGGACCGAAAACTCTCGCCCTAGCAGTCAAATTTCTATTTGAGCACGGAGGATGGAAAGATTAGTAAAGGAAAAGCTAATCTCTTTTCTCCTGTTACCCGAATTTCTTTCACCTTCACAACATAGATATACAAAAGCACGTTCGGGCATATCCTATCAGCTTGACTTCTTAAAATATCTAACTAATACAAATGCTACCGGATAACAGTGCACTGTAATCTACCTCGACATGTAAAAGCGTTTGATTCTGTCCCCCACAATGGACTTCCGTTGAAAGTGAGGAGTTTTTGTACATCGAATCAGCTTCGCTCCTGGTTTGAACCTTACCTGTCAGAAAGTTCGCAGACGGTCAGCATAAATGTGTTCGTGTATACGCCCCAACAATTTCCTGGCGGCATAGTTCAAGGCAATGTCTTTGGTCTTCTACTTTTCGTACTGTGCATAAACGAAATTGTACCTGCGTTAAGTTTCGGAAAGGCATACTTATTTGCGAATGATTTGCAAAATCTGTATAACTTCCACGCATCCCAATATGTAAACAGGAACCAATATAGGGCTAGACAAAGCTGTGGTAAATGCATTTCTGTGCATCAAAATGCTAAATGATAACTTTTGGCTTAAAGTAGACGCAGGCATATTTCTAACCCTAGTTTACTCTTATGTTATAGATTTTGGACTGAAATATCATTACACTCTGAATTACCGCAAATATACAAACCAAATTACGTCTAAAGCACAACAATTAACTGGATGTATTAGCCAGCTACTTAGTCCCAACAAGCACAAAACTCTAAGAATACAAAATCAATTTACGGCCTTTGTTTTAATACTGTAGTGATAGTTTCAGCAATATGCACAAATGCGATTGGATGGCGATCTAAAAGCTACGACTGGCTTTCACTATGCACCCATTTGGTAACGCCACATGTGTTCCTTACAAAGATGCAACGTAATACTAATTGAGCCCTTATGGCTGCGTAGATTACATTTAAACCCTCATTCCTTGCACAAACTTGTATGACAACAAGTGCATATAGAACAACTCCATATGCAATTCCAGATAGAAAAGAGATAGGAAATACGTGACACAGAATGTCTGTTGGTGATGCCTCCCTTCAAACCCACTTTCAGACAGAACCTCAATCCCATAAGGTTTGGTCAGATATGGAATAAGCTACCTAGTAGTATACGAAGTAAAAAACCCAAACGCATTCAGGGAAGTGGTTAAGGTTTTCCTGAGACAAGCAATGACGAAAAATATTCTACGTTTACAAGTGGGTGATGATAAACTGTTTGAGGAAGGTGTGAGCCGTATAGGAAACACCAAGTGCACAGGAGTCAAGTTACTGTAGTGCTTACGACAAACTAATACAGCATGTAATCACGCTTGATCCCACAATATGTGTTCATTACACCAGTCATATAAACAGGTGTCGAGCTCAGTTCGCAGTCCCTAGGCATGTTCTCATATATTCCTCTGCTGAAATGTTACCATGCCTGGTTCCCTTAGTCCAACACTGCATTTTGGTTTCCAGTATTTATTACAACTTTCTCTTCTTCAGCTCTATACACTATCATGCTGACCCATGTTTATTGTTCATATCCTCCCCAGGAGATCAATTGTGCATATTTGCCCTGGCTGCCATGTGACATTTCTTTCCATCGTGATTTCTGCACCATTGTCATTGTCCACCAAGACTTCTTAATAACTAATGATTGGCCTACCTGCAAATGGTAGCTATTGGTAGTATGTTTTTAAATTCTTTATACTATATGTTTCCCTGTTTTCATGTTACCTGCGAGTGGGTAGACCTCTTGAGGTGACGGAGTTTAGCTTGCAAGCTAACAATTATGCCCATGCAACATGTATTGCCACTGATTAACTGGCGTATAAAAAAGTGGCATACTTGAATGATCCGTATGAAGAAGTGGGCTGTGGCTTTGTCGCCCAGAATATACGCATGTAAAAAGCTCAAATGAAAAGACCTTTGCTAAACAAGTGATGGCTTACATGCTTTTGACCGCACTGGTACAGTTAAATGGAGGATGGAAATGCGGAGGAAACTCTACGAGGAAAACCCCCCACATGGAAGCATGTCTTTTGCAGAATGCTCCATGATTAACAGTGGTATTTTATTTGTTCTTTGGTTAAATCTGCATTTTAATTGTTCGCAATTCTTTGTTAACCACTCTGATATCTTCAGACTGCCAATCACAACAAAATCATATTTGGGATTTATCATTCATAGCAAAAACAAGTACCAATTGTATGCAAAGTTGTACAGCTTGATCAGGCCACTCAGTTGGACTGTGCATCGTATCGTCGAGGAATAAACAGTTCAGTTATTTACGCGAACGCCGGTACCAAGTGAATTGAACTCGGAAGCTTCGAGACGCTTACCAAAAGTTGAATCAAACATGGCAACCTAATGGATTGACTGAGAAGAAGATACTGCATTCGGCAATGGTACGTCAGTGACTTAGTATATGACCCCAGAAATGAATCGGTGCATAGTGGCAATCGTTTTAAGAACAACGAATTGATACACCTTAGACGTTTGCTGCAGACCACCAGCAAATAGCTTATGCCCACAGCGGTATGTACAAAAGCATTAGTGCAACAGAGCTACATGTTTGACTGCTGGCAGCGGGACTTTTTGATGTATTACTGCGATAATTGTCGCGACAACGGGGTCGTAAACGAAGATTATGTGGTATTGTCAACTGTCAATGCATAAACCTTGCACAAAAGTTGTACCTCGGGCAGAAGATGATTTAAACGGTCGTCAACAGGCAGAGCCTGAAGTGAACACCTCATCGCATTGGCCCATTGTGCTATCTCACCCATCCGATACGCAAACTAGGCGGTAGATATAGAAGAAATAACGTGCGTATACAATATTTTACTGCACTACTTGTTTATTACGCGTTACCTGTTAACCGTACTAATGACAGTTGCTTCACTATTTCTACGTTGGTTTGGTTCAAAAATAAATGCAGACAATTTAACGCTGTCATTTTTGCTCAGGTCTAAATGTTAAAGGCAACATCAAGCATTGTTATGGTGCACTTCCTCTCATGTGTGCAAAAATGGCTGTTAGCCAGACCTCCAAACCAAACCAATGCACGAATTGGTAATGCCTTTCATCAGGAGGTTAAAGATATCACCCTCCAGTTTGTGGCAGTTCATCTGCTGAAAGTATTAAGAAATTAGAATCCAGTACAGTGGCGAGATCGTTACTGAATTTTAGGAATCAACGTGGCCCTAATACCGATTCTTAAGGCAATCCACATTGGACGTCGATTGAGTCGGAAATGAAACTTTTGACTTTAACATCTAGCGGACGTTGAGTGAAAAAGGTTCTGATCCAACCGAGTACATGGTCAACGATTCCATAGTTTTGAAGCTTGTGAAGGCAAATGCGGTGGTCCAAACGACCGAACGACTTCGAGAAGTCTAGATAGATAAGGTCGATTCTTACTCTGGTGTCGGCTTTCCAACCTAGCGGGTGGGAAGCAACTTTATAGTGCAGAATCGATTTCAGCGGAATCCATGCTGCTGCGATACTAGGATGTTGTTGCTAATGAGGTATTTCACAAGGGCCTCTACTATGACAACTTAAATTACTTTAGATAAAACTGGGTGGTGTGTGATTGTATGGTAGTTCGAGGGCTCTGAACGCTTACCACTTTTGCAAACAGGTGTGACTTGTCCATGTTTCCACATTGAGGAAACCAGCATTTCTTCGAAAGCACGCTAAAAGAAACGACCTAATGGTTCTGCAAGGTTTATGGCCACTGCCTTCAACGAATTCGGTATGATGTCATCCACGGCAGGTGAGCTGTGCACGCGCAATCTCATTAGCGTCTTCATCACATTGGCTGCCGCGTATGATACATGGATTAAACCAGTTCGCGATGGAAGGTGTGCGAATAGCGGGTGAGATGATAATTCACTCCGGAAAGTTTGGAGGAAGTGATGACGTAGCACTTTCGCGGCATCATGTACGGTTAGCGCAAGACCATCTGCTGAACGTAAAACTGCGATCCCACGCTGCACCCTGCGGAGTTTGTTGACGTGTCTATACAGCAACTTTGGATTTGTACAGAAAGTCACCGCTAAATTCTATTGGTGCTAAAGTTTGTCTTCGAGGATCTACTTGACGCAGTAGCTTCCTTTATTTGTGTACTCACTCTACGTCAGGTTACTTGGACAAGCTTTGTAGGCGCGCCAGGCTAAATCGCTTCAGGCCATGCATTTTCTAGTACTTCTTCTTTAGGAATGTCTTCACGTGCTTCTGGCAAAAGCGGTTGCTTTCTGACGCGTTAGTCACTAGCTCAGTGAATCCTACGACAAACTCCACCCAAGCGACCTAGGGTTACTTCTCGGTAAGAAATGACCCGTCGGTTTCTTGGACGAGGTTTGACAGGAGGTCATAATGCTTAACAACGTAGTTTTCCTCATTGCTCTCACTGAGGTACTCTGAGTAACAGACGTAACGAAAGTGCAACATCGCGTGAGCGCTATGGCCAAGTTGTGTATCTATGGTCCTAATTTTGAACATTATTTTCGCGCGGGTGAACACAAAGTCAAAAACTGAAGGTGTGTCACTCGTTCGGAAGCGCGTGTGAGTGGTGAAATGGTTGTACAGAGGTACATTGACAATCACCTCTTGCAAATCAGTCTTGCATTGTACGCTATGCGATCCTGGAACGTCAATTGCATGCAGGTTGAATTCCCCTGTAAGAAGTATGTGACGGTGCGGTTGTGCCAGGACTCGTTTCATCGCAAAAGCTAGACACTGATCATTGTCAATGGTGGACATTGTAAGGCAGAAATTATTGCTAGTAAACACATCACTACGTCTTATGTGCACGCGACACCAAAGAGCATCGACAACGTTCGTTTACGGATCCTCAATGAAATTAACATGCAGGTCTGATCGAAAATACAGAAGCACGCCTTCTCCTCTGCTAGATCGATCGTCTCATATGGAAGTCCTGCCATATAAGGCAAGTTCAGCATCTGTGCTCTCTGTGTTCGGGCGTGTTTCTATGATAATAATTAGGCCCCAGTGTAGAAACGTGACGGATACGAAGTTGGAATATCTTTCTTCGAAGAATTTGTGCATCAGTATACAAACAGGTATGAGCATGAGCTTTTAGATGCGTGTTTTCCAAGGCTGATTTCCAGGGCTGGTCAATGAATTCCTAGATGTTCGATTGTCAGTCATTTGTTTGTGAAACCATAGCTACTGGCGCAAGAACAGTTCAGGTTGTTGTATAGAGATCTCAGCGATAACAAAATGGTGACTATCCTGTACTCCTTCAGCTGCCAGTATGTTTTGGAATTGTCTACTTTCTGAGCTACAGGGTGACAAAATTGTACTGGTAAGTTGCTTGCTCTGTTAGACATTGTCTTTCTGTTGCTTGGCGACTATAGTCTTTATACGTTTTACGTATGGCAGTATTTTTCATTGTTTGTGCTTAATTTTACTCCAATTTTCTACGAGCATTCCTTACGTGGGGACCACACTCTTCGTAGACTGGTGATAACTATAACCTTAAGATCGAATCAGTAATAGCACGTTCGTTTGAAAGCACTTTAGGAATATAACCCCAATCATTCCAGTTACGCGCTCTGGTCTCTAGCTCACTAATGTCTAGAGCTCGTTGTAACTGTAAACAAGGATAGAGTTTATGCCTTGCTGTTTACGAAACTCAACCAGATTTCGTTTGCGTTTTTGCAGTTCGCTCCAAGAAACATCTGCAAAGATTCGAACAGTACATGAAGTGGTTGGCTGACAAGAGAACTGTCCGTGCATCGTTAGCAAACTGATAATTTGTTCATACATGGAAGGGTTCAGTGAGTTGGTTTAATTCGTCGCAGTCAGCCGACAACCCTGATAAATCAACTCCCCATGCGGAACACCATCAGACGGCCGTTTCGCCCTATTGGGGCTCGTCACTGGTGCGCATCCTTTGGTCCTCTTACGAGGATCGAACCCATGACTGCTAATGGCATGTGTCAACTAGCCTTCGGTTTATGCAACTGAGCCATGGGGGACAGCAGCCGACTATCATGAATTGTTAGCTAACTGCGATATAGCCCGACGTATCCTCCACTGCCATGCATGGCAGCTGCATGACAAAATCTTCCCACAGTTTTGTTTGCCTTGAATATGATCTTGTATGAAGCTCACACCGGATTCAATCACATTGGAGGATATAACAGTCAGCGACTTATGGTATAGTTTAATGTTCTCCATTTTATAAAGGCCAGTAACTGCTTTCTTCAGGTAGACAAATATTGGGGTTTAAAGTCCTGTGGTGATAATGGTAATATTAACCAGTTTAGCGGGGGCATCATAGGAGATGCCTCCAATGAATGGGTAGCAACGACGGACGCGTATGTTGTAGTCACTTTAGCACTATTCATTGTGGCGGGTGTTTCTGGTGAAGAATATGTTTCAAACCCATCTTTTTGAAGGGCGGCCATTGTGGGTTTGATCATTACACCTATACTGTATATGATTAGATCTTGATTTTGAGCATCGAATTCGAGGCACTGATTTAATTGATTCATCTGGGACAGCTTCCACGAATGCCGTTTGCTCTACACTCTTTGCCTGTCTTTCGCAATGCTGTGCCAACACAGTCATATACGTGAAAAAGAGCAGGAGACAGTCACACAATACAAAACCAGTAGGAATCGGTCGTACTATCATCTTTTTATTTGGCTGTTAATGACAACGTCGCGAAGCTCCGACCACTCTTGTAGTAGCCCAAAGCCAACGTGGGCGTTGGCAGGATTGAAAGTGAAGTTTCGCAGATATTTAGCTCAGTGAATCGGAGGCATTTCCATCTAATACTATTGCCAAATTGGTTTTGCCCTGAAGACGATGGAAAACAAATTGCAACTGCAAACACGGGTATAAAAGGATAACAAGGTCTTTGGTTGATCTATTTTACATATCACCAGTTCTTATAAAAATGGATCCTTGATCATTAACTGCCATTTATACAATCTAGCTGCATTCGGAAAGAGCAGCATTTGATTTAGCTCAGTATTGCACTTTGATCGCTTGACTTGCTCAAACTGAGTGTAACAACCAGAAATTTTGTTGAGTAACTTGTAGGCTAATTGGGATGAAAGCCTTTAAAAATAAATTTGCTATTCATTACTAGGTAGTCATCGTCCATCTCCATCTTCAAATGGCTATTGAAATGAAGCTTAGACGGTGTATCAATTTGCCCTAGAAACCTAATTAAAATATTCCTCTTCATAGCAAAATATGATATGTGCTCAGTAATTTATAGCCATCGTGATATGTTACTAGCGACGATTCACTCATAAAGCTTTATGCAAATCACGGCAGCAGACGCTGGTGCGCCACAGCTTCGCGTTGTCGGGGTTGAGCCAAAAAAAACAAACCAAACACAAGAAAGTCCCCTACTACTTACCTAGTATTAGTAATCGCCTTAGTGGCTTACATGTCAGCTAGATTGGTTGCGGCTTTCTAACAAAGTCCTTGCTCTGAGGGACATCCCTGTCCTCTGCTGGCTCATACCACGCAAGACAGTGGAGGATGAGCAGCGCTATAACGCAGTTACACATCAGTTGTTGAAGTCCGCTGCTCTCACCTATGGCTCAGTGGCAGTAGTCGTTGACTCGCCAGAGTAAAATTCGTTGGTCCGAAACCGGCGGTTTTCAGCAAGTGCGCGCTACTCAAGAGTCTTAAATAAAACGAATCGCTCATCAATCGCTTTCCTGGATGAGTAGTGGCTGTCCTACAGTTTCTAACTACGACGAATGATCATGCGTCTGACTGCTGAAAAAGGTAGGCACTTGGACTCTGATTTTTAGGAAAGTATCGTCGAAAGTGTGAGCGTTCATAATTTCGTGAAAGAGAAAATATGGATCACGTTGACGATTTGTAGGCTTCCATTTAGACAAATATCAAACCAAAGTAGAAAGCGATTCCATGTGACAAATGTACATCTTTTCACCGAAATACTTTGGTGTGTGTATGATGATTCGAAACACGCATTATGCATATCAATGAAGATGAAGAATGAGTGTAAAATAAGTGAGTATTTCATGCAAAATATAAGGCAAAATGAGGAAACATTTGGTTGCTTTACACCAAGAAAATGCAATAGACAACTAGAAATTGGCTTTATAGTACGGCCTCCTCGGGTCTATGTAACACGTTAATCCAGTTTGAACGGATAACTCATAAATGAAAAAGCAGCACAGTTTCGGGAGCGTATTGATGATGGCCAAGAGCAAAGATCCGATCGTTTTGTGAACCTATCCAAGATGAGGGAGGAAACAGCTACGTTTGGGAGAGAATTATAGGATTGGCAAACCTGAAGTAAACATAATTCCGCCGCCATCCAGGCGACTATAACGGGCGCACAATTTGCGCGAGTTACTTCTGCCATTGGTCTTAGGGCTAAGTTTGAGCAATTGTCAGCATACGGGTTTGGGGTCACTTATAAAGTAGTAGACTAGTTTGAGATCAACGCGCAGACCTCGTAGTGGCCATTAAAAAGTAGTGAGTTCAACCTTTAAAAGTAGGACAGGTTTCATATGACCTTGACTTTATTTGTGGTTCTGAGTTGTGGTTTCTCAAGCAATTGTCAGTCACGCTTCAACTGATTTTGCCGAACATGAGTGGCGTATTCATGATGAGGGCGCACCTTAGGCGTGTGCATCATAGAGAAGATGTATGGGTCGAAGCTTCCAAATGCTCTCATCAGAAGCCGATGTGTTATTTGGGTCTTCGCAGCTGTCTCTGTCCGACTGAAGAGCTAAGGTCACTTTGTTAGAGCAGGATAAGGTCCCGTTCTTAAGAAGTTGTTTATAATTCCTGCTACTCAGTTTTGGACACTTACTTATGCTTTTGACGCAACTGAACACCGTGACATTTTTCCACATTGAATGGTAGTGTATTGAGAACCAACCAGTTTGAAATCGTGTTGAGGTCACAATGAAAATGCTCGTGGTCCTTCATTTTTCTCATCTCTTGCCTTTACTTCAAGTCATCTACCAAGAGTAGGAAATCGGAAGTGAGTTCCCTCGCCAGATGGTTTATGAAAAGCAAAATATCGCGGGGCAGGAGCACCGAGCCTTTGGTACACCACACTTTACCACAGTTGCGTCGGAAATGGATTCTCGTACTCTCAACTCCAACCGACATTCATGCAGGAAATTGCCCATCCAGCCGAGCATTCGGTCACCAGCGCCATAGGGATGAAGTTTGTGGAGGAAATTTCCGTGGTCTTCACGCGATCAAACGTCTTTGAGAAGTCCAGGTACATGACAACGACTCCATCAGCGAGGAGTGATTGCACAACCGTGGAAAACACAGAGATTAGCCTTATCGGACGGTAATTGATTGGGTCAGCAAGTTTAACCCCGTTATGACTAGGAGTGGTGACTCACGCTCCCTTATCGATGGGAA
>JAXRKO010001599.1:0-14054 GCA_037039905.1 Formica aserva
GTGTAATCGTGAGTGACAGATCGTCATTGCATATCCGCAAGTGAGGAACCGATTCTCGGTGTCACAAAGCTAAGTCCTATGTACGCAAGTTTCCTTCGTTCGGTGACTTAGTTACGTGCCTGTAAGCGAGATTTGCCGAAAATTTTCATAACACATCAAGGAAATTGAGGAACAACGCTTCTCGGCACACAGAGCTAAGATCGCTATGTACGCAAGTTTCCTTCGTTCGGAACGACTTAGTTACGTACCTGTAAGTGAGATTTGCCGAAAATTTTCATAACACATCAAGGAAATTGAGGAACAACGCTTCTCGGCACACAGAGCTAAGATCGCTATGTACGCAAGTTTCCTTCGTTCGGAACGACTTAGTTACGTGCCTGTAAGCGAGATTTGCCGAAAATTTTCATAACACATCAAGGAAATTGAGGAACAACGCTTCTCGGCACACAGAGCTAAGATCCTATGTACGCAAGTTTCCTTCGTTCGGAACGACTTAGTTACGTGCCTGTAAGTGAGATTTGCCGAAAATTTTCATAACACATCAAGGAAATTGAGGAACAACGCTTCTCGGCACACAGAGCTAAGATCGCTATGTACGCAAGTTTCCTTCGTTCGGAACGACTTAGTTACGTGCCTGTAAGTGAGATTTGCCGAAAATTTTCATAACACATCAAGGAAATTGAGGAACAACGCTTCTCGGCACACAGAGCTAAGATCGCTATGTACGCAAGTTTCCTTCGTTCGGAACGACTTAGTTACGTGCCTGTAAGTGAGATTTGCCGAAAATTTTCATAACACATCAAGGAAATTGAGGAACAACGCTTCTCGGCACACAGAGCTAAGATCGCTATGTACGCAAGTTTCCTTCGTTCGGAACGACTTAGTTACGTGCCTGTAAGTGAGATTTGCCGAAAATTTTCATAACACATCAAGGAAATTGAGGAACAACGCTTCTCGGCACACAGAGCTAAGATCGCTATGTACGCAAGTTTCCTTCGTTCGGAACGACTTAGTTACGTGCCTGTAAGTGAGATTTGCCGAAAATTTTCATAACACATCAAGGAAATTGAGGAACAACGCTTCTCGGCACACAGAGCTAAGATCGCTATGTACGCAAGTTTCCTTCGTTCGGAACGACTTAGTTACGTGCCTGTAAGTGAGATTTGCCGAAAATTTTCATAACACATCAAGGAAATTGAGGAACAACGCTTCTCGGCACACAGAGCTAAGATCGCTATGTACGCAAGTTTCCTTCGTTCGGAACGACTTAGTTACGTGCCTGTAAGTGAGATTTGCCGAAAATTTTCATAACACATCAAGGAAATTGAGGAACAACGCTTCTCGGCACACAGAGCTAAGATCGCTATGTACGCAAGTTTCCTTCGTTCGGAACGACTTAGTTACGTGCCTGTAAGTGAGATTTGCCGAAAATTTTCATAACACATCAAGGAAATTGAGGAACAACGCTTCTCGGCACACAGAGCTAAGATCGCTATGTACGCAAGTTTCCTTCGTTCGGAACGACTTAGTTACGTGCCTGTAAGTGAGATTTGCCGAAAATTTTCATAACACATCAAGGAAATTGAGGAACAACGCTTCTCGGCACACAGAGCTAAGATCGCTATGTACGCAAGTTTCCTTCGTTCGGAACGACTTAGTTACGTGCCTGTAAGTGAGATTTGCCGAAAATTTTCATAACACATCAAGGAAATTGAGGAACAACGCTTCTCGGCACACAGAGCTAAGATCGCTATGTACGCAAGTTTCCTTCGTTCGGAACGACTTAGTTACGTGCCTGTAAGTGAGATTTGCCGAAAATTTTCATAACACATCAAGGAAATTGAGGAACAACGCTTCTCGGCACACAGAGCTAAGATCGCTATGTACGCAAGTTTCCTTCGTTCGGAACGACTTAGTTACGTGCCTGTAAGTGAGATTTGCCGAAAATTTTCATAACACATCAAGGAAATTGAGGAACAACGCTTCTCGGCACACAGAGCTAAGATCGCTATGTACGCAAGTTTCCTTCGTTCGGAACGACTTAGTTACGTGCCTGTAAGTGAGATTTGCCGAAAATTTTCATAACACATCAAGGAAATTGAGGAACAACGCTTCTCGGCACACAGAGCTAAGATCGCTATGTACGCAAGTTTCCTTCGTTCGGAACGACTTAGTTACGTGCCTGTAAGTGAGATTTGCCGAAAATTTTCATAACACATCAAGGAAATTGAGGAACAACGCTTCTCGGCACACAGAGCTAAGATCGCTATGTACGCAAGTTTCCTTCGTTCGGAACGACTTAGTTACGTGCCTGTAAGTGAGATTTGCCGAAAATTTTCATAACACATCAAGGAAATTGAGGAACAACGCTTCTCGGCACACAGAGCTAAGATCGCTATGTACGCAAGTTTCCTTCGTTCGGAACGACTTAGTTACGTGCCTGTAAGTGAGATTTGCCGAAAATTTTCATAACACATCAAGGAAATTGAGGAACAACGCTTCTCGGCACACAGAGCTAAGATCGCTATGTACGCAAGTTTCCTTCGTTCGGAACGACTTAGTTACGTGCCTGTAAGTGAGATTTGCCGAAAATTTTCATAACACATCAAGGAAATTGAGGAACAACGCTTCTCGGCACACAGAGCTAAGATCGCTATGTACGCAAGTTTCCTTCGTTCGGAACGACTTAGTTACGTGCCTGTAAGTGAGATTTGCCGAAAATTTTCATAACACATCAAGGAAATTGAGGAACAACGCTTCTCGGCACACAGAGCTAAGATCGCTATGTACGCAAGTTTCCTTCGTTCGGAACGACTTAGTTACGTGCCTGTAAGTGAGATTTGCCGAAAATTTTCATAACACATCAAGGAAATTGAGGAACAACGCTTCTCGGCACACAGAGCTAAGATCGCTATGTACGCAAGTTTCCTTCGTTCGGAACGACTTAGTTACGTGCCTGTAAGTGAGATTTGCCGAAAATTTTCATAACACATCAAGGAAATTGAGGAACAACGCTTCTCGGCACACAGAGCTAAGATCGCTATGTACGCAAGTTTCCTTCGTTCGGAACGACTTAGTTACGTGCCTGTAAGTGAGATTTGCCGAAAATTTTCATAACACATCAAGGAAATTGAGGAACAACGCTTCTCGGCACACAGAGCTAAGATCGCTATGTACGCAAGTTTCCTTCGTTCGGAACGACTTAGTTACGTGCCTGTAAGTGAGATTTGCCGAAAATTTTCATAACACATCAAGGAAATTGAGGAACAACGCTTCTCGGCACACAGAGCTAAGATCGCTATGTACGCAAGTTTCCTTCGTTCGGAACGACTTAGTTACGTGCCTGTAAGTGAGATTTGCCGAAAATTTTCATAACACATCAAGGAAATTGAGGAACAACGCTTCTCGGCACACAGAGCTAAGATCGCTATGTACGCAAGTTTCCTTCGTTCGGAACGACTTAGTTACGTGCCTGTAAGTGAGATTTGCCGAAAATTTTCATAACACATCAAGGAAATTGAGGAACAACGCTTCTCGGCACACAGAGCTAAGATCGCTATGTACGCAAGTTTCCTTCGTTCGGAACGACTTAGTTACGTGCCTGTAAGTGAGATTTGCCGAAAATTTTCATAACACATCAAGGAAATTGAGGAACAACGCTTCTCGGCACACAGAGCTAAGATCGCTATGTACGCAAGTTTCCTTCGTTCGGAACGACTTAGTTACGTGCCTGTAAGTGAGATTTGCCGAAAATTTTCATAACACATCAAGGAAATTGAGGAACAACGCTTCTCGGCACACAGAGCTAAGATCGCTATGTACGCAAGTTTCCTTCGTTCGGAACGACTTAGTTACGTGCCTGTAAGTGAGATTTGCCGAAAATTTTCATAACACATCAAGGAAATTGAGGAACAACGCTTCTCGGCACACAGAGCTAAGATCGCTATGTACGCAAGTTTCCTTCGTTCGGAACGACTTAGTTACGTGCCTGTAAGTGAGATTTGCCGAAAATTTTCATAACACATCAAGGAAATTGAGGAACAACGCTTCTCGGCACACAGAGCTAAGATCGCTATGTACGCAAGTTTCCTTCGTTCGGAACGACTTAGTTACGTGCCTGTAAGTGAGATTTGCCGAAAATTTTCATAACACATCAAGGAAATTGAGGAACAACGCTTCTCGGCACACAGAGCTAAGATCGCTATGTACGCAAGTTTCCTTCGTTCGGAACGACTTAGTTACGTGCCTGTAAGTGAGATTTGCCGAAAATTTTCATAACACATCAAGGAAATTGAGGAACAACGCTTCTCGGCACACAGAGCTAAGATCGCTATGTACGCAAGTTTCCTTCGTTCGGAACGACTTAGTTACGTGCCTGTAAGTGAGATTTGCCGAAAATTTTCATAACACATCAAGGAAATTGAGGAACAACGCTTCTCGGCACACAGAGCTAAGATCGCTATGTACGCAAGTTTCCTTCGTTCGGAACGACTTAGTTACGTGCCTGTAAGTGAGATTTGCCGAAAATTTTCATAACACATCAAGGAAATTGAGGAACAACGCTTCTCGGCACACAGAGCTAAGATCGCTATGTACGCAAGTTTCCTTCGTTCGGAACGACTTAGTTACGTGCCTGTAAGTGAGATTTGCCGAAAATTTTCATAACACATCAAGGAAATTGAGGAACAACGCTTCTCGGCACACAGAGCTAAGATCGCTATGTACGCAAGTTTCCTTCGTTCGGAACGACTTAGTTACGTGCCTGTAAGCGAGATTTGCCGAAAATTTTCATAACACATCAAGGAAATTGAGGAACAACGCTTCTCGGCACACAGAGCTAAGATCGCTATGTACGCAAGTTTCCTTCGTTCGGAACGACTTAGTTACGTGCCTGTAAGTGAGATTTGCCGAAAATTTTCATAACACATCAAGGAAATTGAGGAACAACGCTTCTCGGCACACAGAGCTAAGATCGCTATGTACGCAAGTTTCCTTCGTTCGGAACGACTTAGTTACGTGCCTGTAAGTGAGATTTGCCGAAAATTTTCATAACACATCAAGGAAATTGAGGAACAACGCTTCTCGGCACACAGAGCTAAGATCGCTATGTACGCAAGTTTCCTTCGTTCGGAACGACTTAGTTACGTGCCTGTAAGTGAGATTTGCCGAAAATTTTCATAACACATCAAGGAAATTGAGGAACAACGCTTCTCGGCACACAGAGCTAAGATCGCTATGTACGCAAGTTTCCTTCGTTCGGAACGACTTAGTTACGTGCCTGTAAGTGAGATTTGCCGAAAATTTTCATAACACATCAAGGAAATTGAGGAACAACGCTTCTCGGCACACAGAGCTAAGATCGCTATGTACGCAAGTTTCCTTCGTTCGGAACGACTTAGTTACGTGCCTGTAAGTGAGATTTGCCGAAAATTTTCATAACACATCAAGGAAATTGAGGAACAACGCTTCTCGGCACACAGAGCTAAGATCGCTATGTACGCAAGTTTCCTTCGTTCGGAACGACTTAGTTACGTGCCTGTAAGTGAGATTTGCCGAAAATTTTCATAACACATCAAGGAAATTGAGGAACAACGCTTCTCGGCACACAGAGCTAAGATCGCTATGTACGCAAGTTTCCTTCGTTCGGAACGACTTAGTTACGTGCCTGTAAGTGAGATTTGCCGAAAATTTTCATAACACATCAAGGAAATTGAGGAACAACGCTTCTCGGCACACAGAGCTAAGATCGCTATGTACGCAAGTTTCCTTCGTTCGGAACGACTTAGTTACGTGCCTGTAAGTGAGATTTGCCGAAAATTTTCATAACACATCAAGGAAATTGAGGAACAACGCTTCTCGGCACACAGAGCTAAGATCGCTATGTACGCAAGTTTCCTTCGTTCGGAACGACTTAGTTACGTGCCTGTAAGCGAGATTTGCCGAAAATTTTCATAACACATCAAGGAAATTGAGGAACAACGCTTCTCGGCACACAGAGCTAAGATCGCTATGTACGCAAGTTTCCTTCGTTCGGAACGACTTAGTTACGTGCCTGTAAGCGAGATTTGCCGAAAATTTTCATAACACATCAAGGAAATTGAGGAACAACGCTTCTCGGCACACAGAGCTAAGATCGCTATGTACGCAAGTTTCCTTCGTTCGGAACGACTTAGTTACGTGCCTGTAAGTGAGATTTGCCGAAAATTTTCATAACACATCAAGGAAATTGAGGAACAACGCTTCTCGGCACACAGAGCTAAGATCGCTATGTACGCAAGTTTCCTTCGTTCGGAACGACTTAGTTACGTGCCTGTAAGTGAGATTTGCCGAAAATTTTCATAACACATCAAGGAAATTGAGGAACAACGCTTCTCGGCACACAGAGCTAAGATCGCTATGTACGCAAGTTTCCTTCGTTCGGAACGACTTAGTTACGTGCCTGTAAGTGAGATTTGCCGAAAATTTTCATAACACATCAAGGAAATTGAGGAACAACGCTTCTCGGCACACAGAGCTAAGATCGCTATGTACGCAAGTTTCCTTCGTTCGGAACGACTTAGTTACGTGCCTGTAAGTGAGATTTGCCGAAAATTTTCATAACACATCAAGGAAATTGAGGAACAACGCTTCTCGGCACACAGAGCTAAGATCGCTATGTACGCAAGTTTCCTTCGTTCGGAACGACTTAGTTACGTGCCTGTAAGTGAGATTTGCCGAAAATTTTCATAACACATCAAGGAAATTGAGGAACAACGCTTCTCGGCACACAGAGCTAAGATCGCTATGTACGCAAGTTTCCTTCGTTCGGAACGACTTAGTTACGTGCCTGTAAGCGAGATTTGCCGAAAATTTTCATAACACATCAAGGAAATTGAGGAACAACGCTTCTCGGCACACAGAGCTAAGATCGCTATGTACGCAAGTTTCCTTCGTTCGGAACGACTTAGTTACGTGCCTGTAAGTGAGATTTGCCGAAAATTTTCATAACACATCAAGGAAATTGAGGAACAACGCTTCTCGGCACACAGAGCTAAGATCGCTATGTACGCAAGTTTCCTTCGTTCGGAACGACTTAGTTACGTGCCTGTAAGCGAGATTTGCCGAAAATTTTCATAACACATCAAGGAAATTGAGGAACAACGCTTCTCGGCACACAGAGCTAAGATCGCTATGTACGCAAGTTTCCTTCGTTCGGAACGACTTAGTTACGTGCCTGTAAGTGAGATTTGCCGAAAATTTTCATAACACATCAAGGAAATTGAGGAACAACGCTTCTCGGCACACAGAGCTAAGATCGCTATGTACGCAAGTTTCCTTCGTTCGGAACGACTTAGTTACGTGCCTGTAAGTGAGATTTGCCGAAAATTTTCATAACACATCAAGGAAATTGAGGAACAACGCTTCTCGGCACACAGAGCTAAGATCGCTATGTACGCAAGTTTCCTTCGTTCGGAACGACTTAGTTACGTGCCTGTAAGTGAGATTTGCCGAAAATTTTCATAACACATCAAGGAAATTGAGGAACAACGCTTCTCGGCACACAGAGCTAAGATCGCTATGTACGCAAGTTTCCTTCGTTCGGAACGACTTAGTTACGTGCCTGTAAGTGAGATTTGCCGAAAATTTTCATAACACATCAAGGAAATTGAGGAACAACGCTTCTCGGCACACAGAGCTAAGATCGCTATGTACGCAAGTTTCCTTCGTTCGGAACGACTTAGTTACGTGCCTGTAAGTGAGATTTGCCGAAAATTTTCATAACACATCAAGGAAATTGAGGAACAACGCTTCTCGGCACACAGAGCTAAGATCGCTATGTACGCAAGTTTCCTTCGTTCGGAACGACTTAGTTACGTGCCTGTAAGCGAGATTTGCCGAAAATTTTCATAACACATCAAGGAAATTGAGGAACAACGCTTCTCGGCACACAGAGCTAAGATCGCTATGTACGCAAGTTTCCTTCGTTCGGAACGACTTAGTTACGTGCCTGTAAGTGAGATTTGCCGAAAATTTTCATAACACATCAAGGAAATTGAGGAACAACGCTTCTCGGCACACAGAGCTAAGATCGCTATGTACGCAAGTTTCCTTCGTTCGGAACGACTTAGTTACGTGCCTGTAAGTGAGATTTGCCGAAAATTTTCATAACACATCAAGGAAATTGAGGAACAACGCTTCTCGGCACACAGAGCTAAGATCGCTATGTACGCAAGTTTCCTTCGTTCGGAACGACTTAGTTACGTGCCTGTAAGTGAGATTTGCCGAAAATTTTCATAACACATCAAGGAAATTGAGGAACAACGCTTCTCGGCACACAGAGCTAAGATCGCTATGTACGCAAGTTTCCTTCGTTCGGAACGACTTAGTTACGTGCCTGTAAGCGAGATTTGCCGAAAATTTTCATAACACATCAAGGAAATTGAGGAACAACGCTTCTCGGCACACAGAGCTAAGATCGCTATGTACGCAAGTTTCCTTCGTTCGGAACGACTTAGTTACGTGCCTGTAAGTGAGATTTGCCGAAAATTTTCATAACACATCAAGGAAATTGAGGAACAACGCTTCTCGGCACACAGAGCTAAGATCGCTATGTACGCAAGTTTCCTTCGTTCGGAACGACTTAGTTACGTGCCTGTAAGTGAGATTTGCCGAAAATTTTCATAACACATCAAGGAAATTGAGGAACAACGCTTCTCGGCACACAGAGCTAAGATCGCTATGTACGCAAGTTTCCTTCGTTCGGAACGACTTAGTTACGTGCCTGTAAGTGAGATTTGCCGAAAATTTTCATAACACATCAAGGAAATTGAGGAACAACGCTTCTCGGCACACAGAGCTAAGATCGCTATGTACGCAAGTTTCCTTCGTTCGGAACGACTTAGTTACGTGCCTGTAAGTGAGATTTGCCGAAAATTTTCATAACACATCAAGGAAATTGAGGAACAACGCTTCTCGGCACACAGAGCTAAGATCGCTATGTACGCAAGTTTCCTTCGTTCGGAACGACTTAGTTACGTGCCTGTAAGTGAGATTTGCCGAAAATTTTCATAACACATCAAGGAAATTGAGGAACAACGCTTCTCGGCACACAGAGCTAAGATCGCTATGTACGCAAGTTTCCTTCGTTCGGAACGACTTAGTTACGTGCCTGTAAGTGAGATTTGCCGAAAATTTTCATAACACATCAAGGAAATTGAGGAACAACGCTTCTCGGCACACAGAGCTAAGATCGCTATGTACGCAAGTTTCCTTCGTTCGGAACGACTTAGTTACGTGCCTGTAAGCGAGATTTGCCGAAAATTTTCATAACACATCAAGGAAATTGAGGAACAACGCTTCTCGGCACACAGAGCTAAGATCGCTATGTACGCAAGTTTCCTTCGTTCGGAACGACTTAGTTACGTGCCTGTAAGTGAGATTTGCCGAAAATTTTCATAACACATCAAGGAAATTGAGGAACAACGCTTCTCGGCACACAGAGCTAAGATCGCTATGTACGCAAGTTTCCTTCGTTCGGAACGACTTAGTTACGTGCCTGTAAGTGAGATTTGCCGAAAATTTTCATAACACATCAAGGAAATTGAGGAACAACGCTTCTCGGCACACAGAGCTAAGATCGCTATGTACGCAAGTTTCCTTCGTTCGGAACGACTTAGTTACGTGCCTGTAAGTGAGATTTGCCGAAAATTTTCATAACACATCAAGGAAATTGAGGAACAACGCTTCTCGGCACACAGAGCTAAGATCGCTATGTACGCAAGTTTCCTTCGTTCGGAACGACTTAGTTACGTGCCTGTAAGTGAGATTTGCCGAAAATTTTCATAACACATCAAGGAAATTGAGGAACAACGCTTCTCGGCACACAGAGCTAAGATCGCTATGTACGCAAGTTTCCTTCGTTCGGAACGACTTAGTTACGTGCCTGTAAGTGAGATTTGCCGAAAATTTTCATAACACATCAAGGAAATTGAGGAACAACGCTTCTCGGCACACAGAGCTAAGATCGCTATGTACGCAAGTTTCCTTCGTTCGGAACGACTTAGTTACGTGCCTGTAAGTGAGATTTGCCGAAAATTTTCATAACACATCAAGGAAATTGAGGAACAACGCTTCTCGGCACACAGAGCTAAGATCGCTATGTACGCAAGTTTCCTTCGTTCGGAACGACTTAGTTACGTGCCTGTAAGTGAGATTTGCCGAAAATTTTCATAACACATCAAGGAAATTGAGGAACAACGCTTCTCGGCACACAGAGCTAAGATCGCTATGTACGCAAGTTTCCTTCGTTCGGAACGACTTAGTTACGTGCCTGTAAGTGAGATTTGCCGAAAATTTTCATAACACATCAAGGAAATTGAGGAACAACGCTTCTCGGCACACAGAGCTAAGATCGCTATGTACGCAAGTTTCCTTCGTTCGGAACGACTTAGTTACGTGCCTGTAAGTGAGATTTGCCGAAAATTTTCATAACACATCAAGGAAATTGAGGAACAACGCTTCTCGGCACACAGAGCTAAGATCGCTATGTACGCAAGTTTCCTTCGTTCGGAACGACTTAGTTACGTGCCTGTAAGTGAGATTTGCCGAAAATTTTCATAACACATCAAGGAAATTGAGGAACAACGCTTCTCGGCACACAGAGCTAAGATCGCTATGTACGCAAGTTTCCTTCGTTCGGAACGACTTAGTTACGTGCCTGTAAGTGAGATTTGCCGAAAATTTTCATAACACATCAAGGAAATTGAGGAACAACGCTTCTCGGCACACAGAGCTAAGATCGCTATGTACGCAAGTTTCCTTCGTTCGGAACGACTTAGTTACGTGCCTGTAAGTGAGATTTGCCGAAAATTTTCATAACACATCAAGGAAATTGAGGAACAACGCTTCTCGGCACACAGAGCTAAGATCGCTATGTACGCAAGTTTCCTTCGTTCGGAACGACTTAGTTACGTGCCTGTAAGTGAGATTTGCCGAAAATTTTCATAACACATCAAGGAAATTGAGGAACAACGCTTCTCGGCACACAGAGCTAAGATCGCTATGTACGCAAGTTTCCTTCGTTCGGAACGACTTAGTTACGTGCCTGTAAGTGAGATTTGCCGAAAATTTTCATAACACATCAAGGAAATTGAGGAACAACGCTTCTCGGCACACAGAGCTAAGATCGCTATGTACGCAAGTTTCCTTCGTTCGGAACGACTTAGTTACGTGCCTGTAAGTGAGATTTGCCGAAAATTTTCATAACACATCAAGGAAATTGAGGAACAACGCTTCTCGGCACACAGAGCTAAGATCGCTATGTACGCAAGTTTCCTTCGTTCGGAACGACTTAGTTACGTGCCTGTAAGTGAGATTTGCCGAAAATTTTCATAACACATCAAGGAAATTGAGGAACAACGCTTCTCGGCACACAGAGCTAAGATCGCTATGTACGCAAGTTTCCTTCGTTCGGAACGACTTAGTTACGTGCCTGTAAGTGAGATTTGCCGAAAATTTTCATAACACATCAAGGAAATTGAGGAACAACGCTTCTCGGCACACAGAGCTAAGATCGCTATGTACGCAAGTTTCCTTCGTTCGGAACGACTTAGTTACGTGCCTGTAAGTGAGATTTGCCGAAAATTTTCATAACACATCAAGGAAATTGAGGAACAACGCTTCTCGGCACACAGAGCTAAGATCGCTATGTACGCAAGTTTCCTTCGTTCGGAACGACTTAGTTACGTGCCTGTAAGTGAGATTTGCCGAAAATTTTCATAACACATCAAGGAAATTGAGGAACAACGCTTCTCGGCACACAGAGCTAAGATCGCTATGTACGCAAGTTTCCTTCGTTCGGAACGACTTAGTTACGTGCCTGTAAGTGAGATTTGCCGAAAATTTTCATAACACATCAAGGAAATTGAGGAACAACGCTTCTCGGCACACAGAGCTAAGATCGCTATGTACGCAAGTTTCCTTCGTTCGGAACGACTTAGTTACGTGCCTGTAAGCGAGATTTGCCGAAAATTTTCATAACACATCAAGGAAATTGAGGAACAACGCTTCTCGGCACACAGAGCTAAGATCGCTATGTACGCAAGTTTCCTTCGTTCGGAACGACTTAGTTACGTGCCTGTAAGTGAGATTTGCCGAAAATTTTCATAACACATCAAGGAAATTGAGGAACAACGCTTCTCGGCACACAGAGCTAAGATCGCTATGTACGCAAGTTTCCTTCGTTCGGAACGACTTAGTTACGTGCCTGTAAGCGAGATTTGCCGAAAATTTTCATAACACATCAAGGAAATTGAGGAACAACGCTTCTCGGCACACAGAGCTAAGATCGCTATGTACGCAAGTTTCCTTCGTTCGGAACGACTTAGTTACGTGCCTGTAAGTGAGATTTGCCGAAAATTTTCATAACACATCAAGGAAATTGAGGAACAACGCTTCTCGGCACACAGAGCTAAGATCGCTATGTACGCAAGTTTCCTTCGTTCGGAACGACTTAGTTACGTGCCTGTAAGTGAGATTTGCCGAAAATTTTCATAACACATCAAGGAAATTGAGGAACAACGCTTCTCGGCACACAGAGCTAAGATCGCTATGTACGCAAGTTTCCTTCGTTCGGAACGACTTAGTTACGTGCCTGTAAGTGAGATTTGCCGAAAATTTTCATAACACATCAAGGAAATTGAGGAACAACGCTTCTCGGCACACAGAGCTAAGATCGCTATGTACGCAAGTTTCCTTCGTTCGGAACGACTTAGTTACGTGCCTGTAAGTGAGATTTGCCGAAAATTTTCATAACACATCAAGGAAATTGAGGAACAACGCTTCTCGGCACACAGAGCTAAGATCGCTATGTACGCAAGTTTCCTTCGTTCGGAACGACTTAGTTACGTGCCTGTAAGTGAGATTTGCCGAAAATTTTCATAACACATCAAGGAAATTGAGGAACAACGCTTCTCGGCACACAGAGCTAAGATCGCTATGTACGCAAGTTTCCTTCGTTCGGAACGACTTAGTTACGTGCCTGTAAGCGAGATTTGCCGAAAATTTTCATAACACATCAAGGAAATTGAGGAACAACGCTTCTCGGCACACAGAGCTAAGATCGCTATGTACGCAAGTTTCCTTCGTTCGGAACGACTTAGTTACGTGCCTGTAAGTGAGATTTGCCGAAAATTTTCATAACACATCAAGGAAATTGAGGAACAACGCTTCTCGGCACACAGAGCTAAGATCGCTATGTACGCAAGTTTCCTTCGTTCGGAACGACTTAGTTACGTGCCTGTAAGTGAGATTTGCCGAAAATTTTCATAACACATCAAGGAAATTGAGGAACAACGCTTCTCGGCACACAGAGCTAAGATCGCTATGTACGCAAGTTTCCTTCGTTCGGAACGACTTAGTTACGTGCCTGTAAGTGAGATTTGCCGAAAATTTTCATAACACATCAAGGAAATTGAGGAACAACGCTTCTCGGCACACAGAGCTAAGATCGCTATGTACGCAAGTTTCCTTCGTTCGGAACGACTTAGTTACGTGCCTGTAAGCGAGATTTGCCGAAAATTTTCATAACACATCAAGGAAATTGAGGAACAACGCTTCTCGGCACACAGAGCTAAGATCGCTATGTACGCAAGTTTCCTTCGTTCGGAACGACTTAGTTACGTGCCTGTAAGTGAGATTTGCCGAAAATTTTCATAACACATCAAGGAAATTGAGGAACAACGCTTCTCGGCACACAGAGCTAAGATCGCTATGTACGCAAGTTTCCTTCGTTCGGAACGACTTAGTTACGTGCCTGTAAGTGAGATTTGCCGAAAATTTTCATAACACATCAAGGAAATTGAGGAACAACGCTTCTCGGCACACAGAGCTAAGATCGCTATGTACGCAAGTTTCCTTCGTTCGGAACGACTTAGTTACGTGCCTGTAAGCGAGATTTGCCGAAAATTTTCATAACACATCAAGGAAATTGAGGAACAACGCTTCTCGGCTCACAGAGCTAAGATCGCTATGTACGCAAGTTTCCTTCGTTCGGAACGACTTAGTTACGTGCCTGT
>JAXRKO010001600.1:0-14022 GCA_037039905.1 Formica aserva
CATCCGCATGGCAGGTGCCTGCATGGCAGTGGAGGATTTGTCGGGCTATATCGCAGTTAGCTAACAATTCATGATGGTCGGCTGCCGTCCCCCATGGCTCAGTTGCATAAACTGAAGGCTAGTTGGCGCAAGCCATTAGCAGTCATGGGTTCGATCCTCGAAAGGGAACCGAAGGATGCGCACCACTGACGAGCCCCAATAGGGCGAAACGGCCGTCTGGTGCTGTTCCGGATAGGGAGTTGACTTATCAGGGTTGTCGGCTGACTGCGACGAATTCAACCAACTCACTAAATCCTTCCATTTTGAACAATACAAACTCGCCCGTACGGATTTCAAAAATGCTATGTCGATTCATAGCTGCCGTAACCGGGAAGTCCTGACGTTGGAAGGCCTACCGCTGTCATCCGCATGGCAGGTGCCTGCATGGCAGTGGAGGATTTGTCGGGCTATATCGCAGTTAGCTAACAATTCATGATGGTCGGCTGCCGTCCCCCATGGCTCAGTTGCATAAACTGAAGGCTAGTTGGCGCAAGCCATTAGCAGTCATGGGTTCGATCCTCGAAAGGGAACCGAAGGATGCGCACCACTGACGAGCCCCAATAGGGCGAAACGGCCGTCTGGTGCTGTTCCGGATAGGGAGTTGACTTATCAGGGTTGTCGGCTGACTGCGACGAATTCAACCAACTCACTAAATCCTTCCATTTTGAACAATACAAACTCGCCCGTACGGATTTCAAAAATGCTATGTCGATTCATAGCTGCCGTAACCGGGAAGTCCTGACGTTGGAAGGCCTACCGCTGTCATCCGCATGGCAGGTGCCTGCATGGCAGTGGAGGATTGTCGGGCTATATCGCAGTTAGCTAACAATTCATGATGGTCGGCTGCCGTCCCCCATGGCTCAGTTGCATAAACTGAAGGCTAGTTGGCGCAAGCCATTAGCAGTCATGGGTTCGATCCTCGAAAGGGAACCGAAGGATGCGCACCACTGACGAGCCCCAATAGGGCGAAACGGCCGTCTGGTGCTGTTCCGGATAGGGAGTTGACTTATCAGGGTTGTCGGCTGACTGCGACGAATTCAACCAACTCACTAAATCCTTCCATTTTGAACAATACAAACTCGCCCGTACGGATTTCAAAAATGCTATGTCGATTCATAGCTGCCGTAACCGGGAAGTCCTGACGTTGGAAGGCCTACCGCTGTCATCCGCATGGCAGGTGCCTGCATGGCAGTGGAGGATTTGTCGGGCTATATCGCAGTTAGCTAACAATTCATGATGGTCGGCTGCCGTCCCCCATGGCTCAGTTGCATAAACTGAAGGCTAGTTGGCGCAAGCCATTAGCAGTCATGGGTTCGATCCTCGAAAGGGAACCGAAGGATGCGCACCACTGACGAGCCCCAATAGGGCGAAACGGCCGTCTGGTGCTGTTCCGGATAGGGAGTTGACTTATCAGGGTTGTCGGCTGACTGCGACGAATTCAACCAACTCACTAAATCCTTCCATTTTGAACAATACAAACTCGCCCGTACGGATTTCAAAAATGCTATGTCGATTCATAGCTGCCGTAACCGGGAAGTCCTGACGTTGGAAGGCCTACCGCTGTCATCCGCATGGCAGGTGCCTGCATGGCAGTGGAGGATTTGTCGGGCTATATCGCAGTTAGCTAACAATTCATGATGGTCGGCTGCCGTCCCCCATGGCTCAGTTGCATAAACTGAAGGCTAGTTGGCGCAAGCCATTAGCAGTCATGGGTTCGATCCTCGAAAGGGAACCGAAGGATGCGCACCACTGACGAGCCCCAATAGGGCGAAACGGCCGTCTGGTGCTGTTCCGGATAGGGAGTTGACTTATCAGGGTTGTCGGCTGACTGCGACGAATTCAACCAACTCACTAAATCCTTCCATTTTGAACAATACAAACTCGCCCGTACGGATTTCAAAAATGCTATGTCGATTCATAGCTGCCGTAACCGGGAAGTCCTGACGTTGGAAGGCCTACCGCTGTCATCCGCATGGCAGGTGCCTGCATGGCAGTGGAGGATTTGTCGGGCTATATCGCAGTTAGCTAACAATTCATGATGGTCGGCTGCCGTCCCCCATGGCTCAGTTGCATAAACTGAAGGCTAGTTGGCGCAAGCCATTAGCAGTCATGGGTTCGATCCTCGAAAGGGAACCGAAGGATGCGCACCACTGACGAGCCCCAATAGGGCGAAACGGCCGTCTGGTGCTGTTCCGGATAGGGAGTTGACTTATCAGGGTTGTCGGCTGACTGCGACGAATTCAACCAACTCACTAAATCCTTCCATTTTGAACAATACAAACTCGCCCGTACGGATTTCAAAAATGCTATGTCGATTCATAGCTGCCGTAACCGGGAAGTCCTGACGTTGGAAGGCCTACCGCTGTCATCCGCATGGCAGGTGCCTGCATGGCAGTGGAGGATTTGTCGGGCTATATCGCAGTTAGCTAACAATTCATGATGGTCGGCTGCCGTCCCCCATGGCTCAGTTGCATAAACTGAAGGCTAGTTGGCGCAAGCCATTAGCAGTCATGGGTTCGATCCTCGAAAGGGAACCGAAGGATGCGCACCACTGACGAGCCCCAATAGGGCGAAACGGCCGTCTGGTGCTGTTCCGGATAGGGAGTTGACTTATCAGGGTTGTCGGCTGACTGCGACGAATTCAACCAACTCACTAAATCCTTCCATTTTGAACAATACAAACTCGCCCGTACGGATTTCAAAAATGCTATGTCGATTCATAGCTGCCGTAACCGGGAAGTCCTGACGTTGGAAGGCCTACCGCTGTCATCCGCATGGCAGGTGCCTGCATGGCAGTGGAGGATTTGTCGGGCTATATCGCAGTTAGCTAACAATTCATGATGGTCGGCTGCCGTCCCCCATGGCTCAGTTGCATAAACTGAAGGCTAGTTGGCGCAAGCCATTAGCAGTCATGGGTTCGATCCTCGAAAGGGAACCGAAGGATGCGCACCACTGACGAGCCCCAATAGGGCGAAACGGCCGTCTGGTGCTGTTCCGGATAGGGAGTTGACTTATCAGGGTTGTCGGCTGACTGCGACGAATTCAACCAACTCACTAAATCCTTCCATTTTGAACAATACAAACTCGCCCGTACGGATTTCAAAAATGCTATGTCGATTCATAGCTGCCGTAACCGGGAAGTCCTGACGTTGGAAGGCCTACCGCTGTCATCCGCATGGCAGGTGCCTGCATGGCAGTGGAGGATTTGTCGGGCTATATCGCAGTTAGCTAACAATTCATGATGGTCGGCTGCCGTCCCCCATGGCTCAGTTGCATAAACTGAAGGCTAGTTGGCGCAAGCCATTAGCAGTCATGGGTTCGATCCTCGAAAGGGAACCGAAGGATGCGCACCACTGACGAGCCCCAATAGGGCGAAACGGCCGTCTGGTGCTGTTCCGGATAGGGAGTTGACTTATCAGGGTTGTCGGCTGACTGCGACGAATTCAACCAACTCACTAAATCCTTCCATTTTGAACAATACAAACTCGCCCGTACGGATTTCAAAAATGCTATGTCGATTCATAGCTGCCGTAACCGGGAAGTCCTGACGTTGGAAGGCCTACCGCTGTCATCCGCATGGCAGGTGCCTGCATGGCAGTGGAGGATTTGTCGGGCTATATCGCAGTTAGCTAACAATTCATGATGGTCGGCTGCCGTCCCCCATGGCTCAGTTGCATAAACTGAAGGCTAGTTGGCGCAAGCCATTAGCAGTCATGGGTTCGATCCTCGAAAGGGAACCGAAGGATGCGCACCACTGACGAGCCCCAATAGGGCGAAACGGCCGTCTGGTGCTGTTCCGGATAGGGAGTTGACTTATCAGGGTTGTCGGCTGACTGCGACGAATTCAACCAACTCACTAAATCCTTCCATTTTGAACAATACAAACTCGCCCGTACGGATTTCAAAAATGCTATGTCGATTCATAGCTGCCGTAACCGGGAAGTCCTGACGTTGGAAGGCCTACCGCTGTCATCCGCATGGCAGGTGCCTGCATGGCAGTGGAGGATTTGTCGGGCTATATCGCAGTTAGCTAACAATTCATGATGGTCGGCTGCCGTCCCCCATGGCTCAGTTGCATAAACTGAAGGCTAGTTGGCGCAAGCCATTAGCAGTCATGGGTTCGATCCTCGAAAGGGAACCGAAGGATGCGCACCACTGACGAGCCCCAATAGGGCGAAACGGCCGTCTGGTGCTGTTCCGGATAGGGAGTTGACTTATCAGGGTTGTCGGCTGACTGCGACGAATTCAACCAACTCACTAAATCCTTCCATTTTGAACAATACAAACTCGCCCGTACGGATTTCAAAAATGCTATGTCGATTCATAGCTGCCGTAACCGGGAAGTCCTGACGTTGGAAGGCCTACCGCTGTCATCCGCATGGCAGGTGCCTGCATGGCAGTGGAGGATTTGTCGGGCTATATCGCAGTTAGCTAACAATTCATGATGGTCGGCTGCCGTCCCCCATGGCTCAGTTGCATAAACTGAAGGCTAGTTGGCGCAAGCCATTAGCAGTCATGGGTTCGATCCTCGAAAGGGAACCGAAGGATGCGCACCACTGACGAGCCCCAATAGGGCGAAACGGCCGTCTGGTGCTGTTCCGGATAGGGAGTTGACTTATCAGGGTTGTCGGCTGACTGCGACGAATTCAACCAACTCACTAAATCCTTCCATTTTGAACAATACAAACTCGCCCGTACGGATTTCAAAAATGCTATGTCGATTCATAGCTGCCGTAACCGGGAAGTCCTGACGTTGGAAGGCCTACCGCTGTCATCCGCATGGCAGGTGCCTGCATGGCAGTGGAGGATTTGTCGGGCTATATCGCAGTTAGCTAACAATTCATGATGGTCGGCTGCCGTCCCCCATGGCTCAGTTGCATAAACTGAAGGCTAGTTGGCGCAAGCCATTAGCAGTCATGGGTTCGATCCTCGAAAGGGAACCGAAGGATGCGCACCACTGACGAGCCCCAATAGGGCGAAACGGCCGTCTGGTGCTGTTCCGGATAGGGAGTTGACTTATCAGGGTTGTCGGCTGACTGCGACGAATTCAACCAACTCACTAAATCCTTCCATTTTGAACAATACAAACTCGCCCGTACGGATTTCAAAAATGCTATGTCGATTCATAGCTGCCGTAACCGGGAAGTCCTGACGTTGGAAGGCCTACCGCTGTCATCCGCATGGCAGGTGCCTGCATGGCAGTGGAGGATTTGTCGGGCTATATCGCAGTTAGCTAACAATTCATGATGGTCGGCTGCCGTCCCCCATGGCTCAGTTGCATAAACTGAAGGCTAGTTGGCGCAAGCCATTAGCAGTCATGGGTTCGATCCTCGAAAGGGAACCGAAGGATGCGCACCACTGACGAGCCCCAATAGGGCGAAACGGCCGTCTGGTGCTGTTCCGGATAGGGAGTTGACTTATCAGGGTTGTCGGCTGACTGCGACGAATTCAACCAACTCACTAAATCCTTCCATTTTGAACAATACAAACTCGCCCGTACGGATTTCAAAAATGCTATGTCGATTCATAGCTGCCGTAACCGGGAAGTCCTGACGTTGGAAGGCCTACCGCTGTCATCCGCATGGCAGGTGCCTGCATGGCAGTGGAGGATTTGTCGGGCTATATCGCAGTTAGCTAACAATTCATGATGGTCGGCTGCCGTCCCCCATGGCTCAGTTGCATAAACTGAAGGCTAGTTGGCGCAAGCCATTAGCAGTCATGGGTTCGATCCTCGAAAGGGAACCGAAGGATGCGCACCACTGACGAGCCCCAATAGGGCGAAACGGCCGTCTGGTGCTGTTCCGGATAGGGAGTTGACTTATCAGGGTTGTCGGCTGACTGCGACGAATTCAACCAACTCACTAAATCCTTCCATTTTGAACAATACAAACTCGCCCGTACGGATTTCAAAAATGCTATGTCGATTCATAGCTGCCGTAACCGGGAAGTCCTGACGTTGGAAGGCCTACCGCTGTCATCCGCATGGCAGGTGCCTGCATGGCAGTGGAGGATTTGTCGGGCTATATCGCAGTTAGCTAACAATTCATGATGGTCGGCTGCCGTCCCCCATGGCTCAGTTGCATAAACTGAAGGCTAGTTGGCGCAAGCCATTAGCAGTCATGGGTTCGATCCTCGAAAGGGAACCGAAGGATGCGCACCACTGACGAGCCCCAATAGGGCGAAACGGCCGTCTGGTGCTGTTCCGGATAGGGAGTTGACTTATCAGGGTTGTCGGCTGACTGCGACGAATTCAACCAACTCACTAAATCCTTCCATTTTGAACAATACAAACTCGCCCGTACGGATTTCAAAAATGCTATGTCGATTCATAGCTGCCGTAACCGGGAAGTCCTGACGTTGGAAGGCCTACCGCTGTCATCCGCATGGCAGGTGCCTGCATGGCAGTGGAGGATTTGTCGGGCTATATCGCAGTTAGCTAACAATTCATGATGGTCGGCTGCCGTCCCCCATGGCTCAGTTGCATAAACTGAAGGCTAGTTGGCGCAAGCCATTAGCAGTCATGGGTTCGATCCTCGAAAGGGAACCGAAGGATGCGCACCACTGACGAGCCCCAATAGGGCGAAACGGCCGTCTGGTGCTGTTCCGGATAGGGAGTTGACTTATCAGGGTTGTCGGCTGACTGCGACGAATTCAACCAACTCACTAAATCCTTCCATTTTGAACAATACAAACTCGCCCGTACGGATTTCAAAAATGCTATGTCGATTCATAGCTGCCGTAACCGGGAAGTCCTGACGTTGGAAGGCCTACCGCTGTCATCCGCATGGCAGGTGCCTGCATGGCAGTGGAGGATTTGTCGGGCTATATCGCAGTTAGCTAACAATTCATGATGGTCGGCTGCCGTCCCCCATGGCTCAGTTGCATAAACTGAAGGCTAGTTGGCGCAAGCCATTAGCAGTCATGGGTTCGATCCTCGAAAGGGAACCGAAGGATGCGCACCACTGACGAGCCCCAATAGGGCGAAACGGCCGTCTGGTGCTGTTCCGGATAGGGAGTTGACTTATCAGGGTTGTCGGCTGACTGCGACGAATTCAACCAACTCACTAAATCCTTCCATTTTGAACAATACAAACTCGCCCGTACGGATTTCAAAAATGCTATGTCGATTCATAGCTGCCGTAACCGGGAAGTCCTGACGTTGGAAGGCCTACCGCTGTCATCCGCATGGCAGGTGCCTGCATGGCAGTGGAGGATTTGTCGGGCTATATCGCAGTTAGCTAACAATTCATGATGGTCGGCTGCCGTCCCCCATGGCTCAGTTGCATAAACTGAAGGCTAGTTGGCGCAAGCCATTAGCAGTCATGGGTTCGATCCTCGAAAGGGAACCGAAGGATGCGCACCACTGACGAGCCCCAATAGGGCGAAACGGCCGTCTGGTGCTGTTCCGGATAGGGAGTTGACTTATCAGGGTTGTCGGCTGACTGCGACGAATTCAACCAACTCACTAAATCCTTCCATTTTGAACAATACAAACTCGCCCGTACGGATTTCAAAAATGCTATGTCGATTCATAGCTGCCGTAACCGGGAAGTCCTGACGTTGGAAGGCCTACCGCTGTCATCCGCATGGCAGGTGCCTGCATGGCAGTGGAGGATTTGTCGGGCTATATCGCAGTTAGCTAACAATTCATGATGGTCGGCTGCCGTCCCCCATGGCTCAGTTGCATAAACTGAAGGCTAGTTGGCGCAAGCCATTAGCAGTCATGGGTTCGATCCTCGAAAGGGAACCGAAGGATGCGCACCACTGACGAGCCCCAATAGGGCGAAACGGCCGTCTGGTGCTGTTCCGGATAGGGAGTTGACTTATCAGGGTTGTCGGCTGACTGCGACGAATTCAACCAACTCACTAAATCCTTCCATTTTGAACAATACAAACTCGCCCGTACGGATTTCAAAAATGCTATGTCGATTCATAGCTGCCGTAACCGGGAAGTCCTGACGTTGGAAGGCCTACCGCTGTCATCCGCATGGCAGGTGCCTGCATGGCAGTGGAGGATTTGTCGGGCTATATCGCAGTTAGCTAACAATTCATGATGGTCGGCTGCCGTCCCCCATGGCTCAGTTGCATAAACTGAAGGCTAGTTGGCGCAAGCCATTAGCAGTCATGGGTTCGATCCTCGAAAGGGAACCGAAGGATGCGCACCACTGACGAGCCCCAATAGGGCGAAACGGCCGTCTGGTGCTGTTCCGGATAGGGAGTTGACTTATCAGGGTTGTCGGCTGACTGCGACGAATTCAACCAACTCACTAAATCCTTCCATTTTGAACAATACAAACTCGCCCGTACGGATTTCAAAAATGCTATGTCGATTCATAGCTGCCGTAACCGGGAAGTCCTGACGTTGGAAGGCCTACCGCTGTCATCCGCATGGCAGGTGCCTGCATGGCAGTGGAGGATTTGTCGGGCTATATCGCAGTTAGCTAACAATTCATGATGGTCGGCTGCCGTCCCCCATGGCTCAGTTGCATAAACTGAAGGCTAGTTGGCGCAAGCCATTAGCAGTCATGGGTTCGATCCTCGAAAGGGAACCGAAGGATGCGCACCACTGACGAGCCCCAATAGGGCGAAACGGCCGTCTGGTGCTGTTCCGGATAGGGAGTTGACTTATCAGGGTTGTCGGCTGACTGCGACGAATTCAACCAACTCACTAAATCCTTCCATTTTGAACAATACAAACTCGCCCGTACGGATTTCAAAAATGCTATGTCGATTCATAGCTGCCGTAACCGGGAAGTCCTGACGTTGGAAGGCCTACCGCTGTCATCCGCATGGCAGGTGCCTGCATGGCAGTGGAGGATTTGTCGGGCTATATCGCAGTTAGCTAACAATTCATGATGGTCGGCTGCCGTCCCCCATGGCTCAGTTGCATAAACTGAAGGCTAGTTGGCGCAAGCCATTAGCAGTCATGGGTTCGATCCTCGAAAGGGAACCGAAGGATGCGCACCACTGACGAGCCCCAATAGGGCGAAACGGCCGTCTGGTGCTGTTCCGGATAGGGAGTTGACTTATCAGGGTTGTCGGCTGACTGCGACGAATTCAACCAACTCACTAAATCCTTCCATTTTGAACAATACAAACTCGCCCGTACGGATTTCAAAAATGCTATGTCGATTCATAGCTGCCGTAACCGGGAAGTCCTGACGTTGGAAGGCCTACCGCTGTCATCCGCATGGCATGGCAGTGGAGGATTTGTCGGGCTATATCGCAGTTAGCTAACAATTCATGATGGTCGGCTGCCGTCCCCCATGGCTCAGTTGCATAAACTGAAGGCTAGTTGGCGCAAGCCATTAGCAGTCATGGGTTCGATCCTCGAAAGGGAACCGAAGGATGCGCACCACTGACGAGCCCCAATAGGGCGAAACGGCCGTCTGGTGCTGTTCCGGATAGGGAGTTGACTTATCAGGGTTGTCGGCTGACTGCGACGAATTCAACCAACTCACTAAATCCTTCCATTTTGAACAATACAAACTCGCCCGTACGGATTTCAAAAATGCTATGTCGATTCATAGCTGCCGTAACCGGGAAGTCCTGACGTTGGAAGGCCTACCGCTGTCATCCGCATGGCAGGTGCCTGCATGGCAGTGGAGGATTTGTCGGGCTATATCGCAGTTAGCTAACAATTCATGATGGTCGGCTGCCGTCCCCCATGGCTCAGTTGCATAAACTGAAGGCTAGTTGGCGCAAGCCATTAGCAGTCATGGGTTCGATCCTCGAAAGGGAACCGAAGGATGCGCACCACTGACGAGCCCCAATAGGGCGAAACGGCCGTCTGGTGCTGTTCCGGATAGGGAGTTGACTTATCAGGGTTGTCGGCTGACTGCGACGAATTCAACCAACTCACTAAATCCTTCCATTTTGAACAATACAAACTCGCCCGTACGGATTTCAAAAATGCTATGTCGATTCATAGCTGCCGTAACCGGGAAGTCCTGACGTTGGAAGGCCTACCGCTGTCATCCGCATGGCAGGTGCCTGCATGGCAGTGGAGGATTTGTCGGGCTATATCGCAGTTAGCTAACAATTCATGATGGTCGGCTGCCGTCCCCCATGGCTCAGTTGCATAAACTGAAGGCTAGTTGGCGCAAGCCATTAGCAGTCATGGGTTCGATCCTCGAAAGGGAACCGAAGGATGCGCACCACTGACGAGCCCCAATAGGGCGAAACGGCCGTCTGGTGCTGTTCCGGATAGGGAGTTGACTTATCAGGGTTGTCGGCTGACTGCGACGAATTCAACCAACTCACTAAATCCTTCCATTTTGAACAATACAAACTCGCCCGTACGGATTTCAAAAATGCTATGTCGATTCATAGCTGCCGTAACCGGGAAGTCCTGACGTTGGAAGGCCTACCGCTGTCATCCGCATGGCAGGTGCCTGCATGGCAGTGGAGGATTTGTCGGGCTATATCGCAGTTAGCTAACAATTCATGATGGTCGGCTGCCGTCCCCCATGGCTCAGTTGCATAAACTGAAGGCTAGTTGGCGCAAGCCATTAGCAGTCATGGGTTCGATCCTCGAAAGGGAACCGAAGGATGCGCACCACTGACGAGCCCCAATAGGGCGAAACGGCCGTCTGGTGCTGTTCCGGATAGGGAGTTGACTTATCAGGGTTGTCGGCTGACTGCGACGAATTCAACCAACTCACTAAATCCTTCCATTTTGAACAATACAAACTCGCCCGTACGGATTTCAAAAATGCTATGTCGATTCATAGCTGCCGTAACCGGGAAGTCCTGACGTTGGAAGGCCTACCGCTGTCATCCGCATGGCAGGTGCCTGCATGGCAGTGGAGGATTTGTCGGGCTATATCGCAGTTAGCTAACAATTCATGATGGTCGGCTGCCGTCCCCCATGGCTCAGTTGCATAAACTGAAGGCTAGTTGGCGCAAGCCATTAGCAGTCATGGGTTCGATCCTCGAAAGGGAACCGAAGGATGCGCACCACTGACGAGCCCCAATAGGGCGAAACGGCCGTCTGGTGCTGTTCCGGATAGGGAGTTGACTTATCAGGGTTGTCGGCTGACTGCGACGAATTCAACCAACTCACTAAATCCTTCCATTTTGAACAATACAAACTCGCCCGTACGGATTTCAAAAATGCTATGTCGATTCATAGCTGCCGTAACCGGGAAGTCCTGACGTTGGAAGGCCTACCGCTGTCATCCGCATGGCAGGTGCCTGCATGGCAGTGGAGGATTTGTCGGGCTATATCGCAGTTAGCTAACAATTCATGATGGTCGGCTGCCGTCCCCCATGGCTCAGTTGCATAAACTGAAGGCTAGTTGGCGCAAGCCATTAGCAGTCATGGGTTCGATCCTCGAAAGGGAACCGAAGGATGCGCACCACTGACGAGCCCCAATAGGGCGAAACGGCCGTCTGGTGCTGTTCCGGATAGGGAGTTGACTTATCAGGGTTGTCGGCTGACTGCGACGAATTCAACCAACTCACTAAATCCTTCCATTTTGAACAATACAAACTCGCCCGTACGGATTTCAAAAATGCTATGTCGATTCATAGCTGCCGTAACCGGGAAGTCCTGACGTTGGAAGGCCTACCGCTGTCATCCGCATGGCAGGTGCCTGCATGGCAGTGGAGGATTTGTCGGGCTATATCGCAGTTAGCTAACAATTCATGATGGTCGGCTGCCGTCCCCCATGGCTCAGTTGCATAAACTGAAGGCTAGTTGGCGCAAGCCATTAGCAGTCATGGGTTCGATCCTCGAAAGGGAACCGAAGGATGCGCACCACTGACGAGCCCCAATAGGGCGAAACGGCCGTCTGGTGCTGTTCCGGATAGGGAGTTGACTTATCAGGGTTGTCGGCTGACTGCGACGAATTCAACCAACTCACTAAATCCTTCCATTTTGAACAATACAAACTCGCCCGTACGGATTTCAAAAATGCTATGTCGATTCATAGCTGCCGTAACCGGGAAGTCCTGACGTTGGAAGGCCTACCGCTGTCATCCGCATGGCAGGTGCCTGCATGGCAGTGGAGGATTTGTCGGGCTATATCGCAGTTAGCTAACAATTCATGATGGTCGGCTGCCGTCCCCCATGGCTCAGTTGCATAAACTGAAGGCTAGTTGGCGCAAGCCATTAGCAGTCATGGGTTCGATCCTCGAAAGGGAACCGAAGGATGCGCACCACTGACGAGCCCCAATAGGGCGAAACGGCCGTCTGGTGCTGTTCCGGATAGGGAGTTGACTTATCAGGGTTGTCGGCTGACTGCGACGAATTCAACCAACTCACTAAATCCTTCCATTTTGAACAATACAAACTCGCCCGTACGGATTTCAAAAATGCTATGTCGATTCATAGCTGCCGTAACCGGGAAGTCCTGACGTTGGAAGGCCTACCGCTGTCATCCGCATGGCAGGTGCCTGCATGGCAGTGGAGGATTTGTCGGGCTATATCGCAGTTAGCTAACAATTCATGATGGTCGGCTGCCGTCCCCCATGGCTCAGTTGCATAAACTGAAGGCTAGTTGGCGCAAGCCATTAGCAGTCATGGGTTCGATCCTCGAAAGGGAACCGAAGGATGCGCACCACTGACGAGCCCCAATAGGGCGAAACGGCCGTCTGGTGCTGTTCCGGATAGGGAGTTGACTTATCAGGGTTGTCGGCTGACTGCGACGAATTCAACCAACTCACTAAATCCTTCCATTTTGAACAATACAAACTCGCCCGTACGGATTTCAAAAATGCTATGTCGATTCATAGCTGCCGTAACCGGGAAGTCCTGACGTTGGAAGGCCTACCGCTGTCATCCGCATGGCAGGTGCCTGCATGGCAGTTTGTCGGGCTATATCGCAGTTAGCTAACAATTCATGATGGTCGGCTGCCGTCCCCCATGGCTCAGTTGCATAAACTGAAGGCTAGTTGGCGCAAGCCATTAGCAGTCATGGGTTCGATCCTCGAAAGGGAACCGAAGGATGCGCACCACTGACGAGCCCCAATAGGGCGAAACGGCCGTCTGGTGCTGTTCCGGATAGGGAGTTGACTTATCAGGGTTGTCGGCTGACTGCGACGAATTCAACCAACTCACTAAATCCTTCCATTTTGAACAATACAAACTCGCCCGTACGGATTTCAAAAATGCTATGTCGATTCATAGCTGCCGTAACCGGGAAGTCCTGACGTTGGAAGGCCTACCGCTGTCATCCGCATGGCAGGTGCCTGCATGGCAGTGGAGGATTTGTCGGGCTATATCGCAGTTAGCTAACAATTCATGATGGTCGGCTGCCGTCCCCCATGGCTCAGTTGCATAAACTGAAGGCTAGTTGGCGCAAGCCATTAGCAGTCATGGGTTCGATCCTCGAAAGGGAACCGAAGGATGCGCACCACTGACGAGCCCCAATAGGGCGAAACGGCCGTCTGGTGCTGTTCCGGATAGGGAGTTGACTTATCAGGGTTGTCGGCTGACTGCGACGAATTCAACCAACTCACTAAATCCTTCCATTTTGAACAATACAAACTCGCCCGTACGGATTTCAAAAATGCTACGTCGATTCATAGCTGCCGTAACCGGGAAGTCCTGACGTTGGAAGGCCTACCGCTGTCACCCGCATGGCAGGTGCCTGCATGGCAGTGGAGGATTTGTCGGGCTATATCGCAGTTAGCTAACAATTCATGATGGTCGGCTGCCGTCCCCCATGGCTCAGTTGCATAAACTGAAGGCTAGTTGGCGCAAGCCATTAGCAGTCATGGGTTCGATCCTCGAAAGGGAACCGAAGGATGCGCACCACTGACGAGCCCCAATAGGGCGAAAACGGCCGTCTGGTGCTGTTCCGGATAGGGAGTTGACTTATCAGGGTTGTCGGCTGACTGCGACGAATTCAACCAACTCACTAAATCCTTCCATTTTGAACAATACAAACTCGCCCGTACGGATTTCAAAAATGCTATGTCGATTCATAGCTGCCGTAACCGGGAAGTCCTGACGTTGGAAGGCCTACCGCTGTCATC
>JAXRKO010001601.1:0-13974 GCA_037039905.1 Formica aserva
GTCGTGGCTGCATCGATCACATCTTCACTTTACGTCGGTTGTTGGAACACTGTCACATATATTGGCGGCCCACCGTTGTCATGTTGCTCGATATTAGAGGTGCATTCGATTCGGTTAATCGGTGTGCCCCTTGGGACTGTCTACTCAGGAAAGGTGTGAGCGAAAAATATGTAAACGTCATCCGAGCATTATACACGCGTAGCTCGTGCAGTGTGAGAGCTTACGGCCCGCTGTCGCTGCAGTTCAATATCACGAGCGGTGTGAGACAAGGATGCTGCTGTCACCTTTCCTCTTCAACTTCGCAATTGACGAATTCATGGAGATTTCATTCACAGGACACGGCTTGGATGGTGTGGAGCTACTCCCAGGAGAAGGACTTCTTGACTTAGAGTATGCAGACGATATTGCCCATTTGCAGCAGCTTTCGTACGGGCCAAGCTGCATTGCACAGATTAACACTGGCTGTCAGTCATTTTGGGCTATGTTTCGCACCCTCGAAGTGCAAAGCTTTCCTCCAAGATTGGTCTGGACCCCTACCTGCGCTGACTCTTGGTGGGCATCAATTAGAACTCGTGCAAATTTTCAACGACCGTGTTCGGCGCCTTATTTACGGCACCGTAAGTGGAAGTGAACCGCTTAGCACCGTCATTTCACGCACCAGGCTCCGATTGCTGGGCCGCGTTTTACGCAGCCCGCCCACCGGCTCCAACGACGTGCGTTGTTTGCTCGTCGGGGGTGTGGATGGATAAATAGAAGTGGTGGCCAAGCGATGACTTGGTCGAGAGGAATGAAGGCCATCACTTCGAAGTTAGCCTGTGTTAGAGCATCACGGCTCCCTGGTTGGGGTCCAAGACGATGAAAACGTCTGGATGGCTACGCTTGCTGACAAGGCCAGGAGCCGACCTCAATATCGTTCTTGCAGTGAGTTTCATTGTCCTACACCCTCCCTCTTTGCCTCCCCACCCGACAACCATCACACACCATAGCTTAGTAATAAGTTCTTCTAATAACTTTATGCTGCTATTTGGCCGGCTGATAGCCTTCCGTAACCACGCCCATCCGTTACTGGTCGCTCAGCTGGTATGCATCAGTTCCTTTAATTTTCCTTTTCATGTATTGCGGCACAGTAGCTGAGGTGTTTACCACCTCTAGCTAACGTGTACGATGATGACCATAATGCTTACAGTGGCATTGAGATTTAAACCATCATATTCCTTTGCAGCAAAAGAGAGGCAGTAACGCTTCCAAACAGCAGACAGCAGTGCACATGAGGGTCTATCTTGATGGAAACAGTTCTGGAAGTAAGTCCTGCAATCCACTGCAATGCATTCTTCCTCGCGATATACATACCTCCTAACTCAGTGGTCCGCTGTGTCCGTGTGACGCATTTCATAGGATTGCAGCATACGCTTGAGCACATTGAACTAGCTTGAGCGACATATTTCAACGACGTCAATGATGCTAATCCTTTATGTAAGTTATCACAGATTTCATGCTAACCCAAACTTCATGAGGGTAGGTGTAAACACTGCCCCTGGGATAAATTGTCTACCAGCCACCTATGTAAGATTAATGTACATCCGTTCTTGCATTAGCATTCTATGTAGGACATTGAATCCCAGAAAATGTTACTTTTGCCATTGCATTCATTTTCATAATGTCTACTTTTACATGGGTTTGTGCATAAAGAGTCGGTTGACCCTTCGGGGATTATGTCTTCATCCAATGAGTGAGATAACTGTATACTTTTTGCTATTGTACAAGTACGTAATTGTGGTAGGCGGAGCCAACCACAACGGGCCATGTCGTTAGAACATATAGACTCATGCTTTTGAATAGTTGCAGCGAAATGTTGTTAGTGCTTTTCTGGAGGATGTTAAATGTACCCACTATGTTTAGACATGCTTAGCGGGTGCAATTGTTATTGTTTTCCTTGAAATGGTGCCCACCGATTGCGACGTGTTTCACTACAACACGCATTATTCTCCTGCTGCTCCGAGCTACTTGCATGAGAGATGAAAGCTCCGTTATAGTGCTACTTGGAGCTAGTGTATTTACCTGAGAGTGCAAAACGGAGTGTGAGTACCCAATCCTGGTTCACGCAGCCACAGGTTCTGAATCTTTGTTTTTATATATGCAACCTTGTTCTGCAAAACAGCCAAGAAACGTGGACGGTAACCTAATGATTGTATAGTGAGCTACAGGCTCTGAACTTTGTGGACGAAACAAGCAGGCTCGATCATGGTGTTATAGATTTTTAGAATTATACAGACAGTAGACCAACAGTCCACATTGATACGCATCCATATGCTACCGTTTGGGTGCAGGAAATCACGCGCCTAAGCCTTACAGTGGTGCAGTCAGCAATACACCGTTCGACTCCATAAACCACCGCTTTCAACTAGAGAACAAGGCGTGGTTTGGACTATGCTTTCAACTGTTTTCTGTTTCTCCAACTTCCTCAGCGGTCAAACCTTTAATTTCAAGTTTGGAGCTAGTCTTTCGAGCAAAGGTACTGCTCTAAGTGCAGTTCTCCAGGGTTCAGTATTGCGACACATACTGTTTCCTATGTATATAAGTAACCTGGCCCCTTGCTTGTGGTGCCCTTCTATATTTTTGCCGAGGGAATTTGTGTGCATTAGCAAGGGTGATAGGCTTGCTCTATCTAAAGACTTGTTAACTGTAATTAAATGGTCACACTCCATAGCTCTGCAAATAAACGCCAGCAGATGACAATGTTCGAATCAAAGCGGTTTTTATGTGAAAATATCAGCAGCAGTTATTGGCTACGTGACAATGCAACTTGTTACCTAAATACGCGAACTTGGCATTATCGTACCAAACAACTTCAAGTCCTCGGCACAATGTAAGCATGAGGCAAATAAAGCACAGCGGGAAATGTTTTGTCTTACTACTGCACCGCGCTGTACCAGACCGGAAGTACTCTTGCACTTGTATAAAGCAGTATTCATAGCACATGTAGAATATTGTCTTCAACTTTAAACATACTTCTTGCAGAATGGCCTTCACTGCATGGTAATGTACAAAGACTGAATACCCAAATGGTAGAACCTCTGTGAGGTTAACGTATAAGGTTCCATTAGCCCACTTCAGAATGAACTCAATGAGGAGACGCAGATCGCAAGAGGACGTACTACATACCTTTAAAATCATGAAGGATGCCAGCGGTCTAAAGCCTACCGGATATTTTGAGCCAGGTTCGTTCGACCACTTGTAGTGGCACAGTCTAAATTTGCATCAGCAAATATCTAGGTTTGATATGACAGCCAATTGTACAAATGTACTACATCTTATGTCTACCACGTGAGATTTCACAAAGGAATACCCGATGCAGGAGTATAGGAAGAAATTTAACAAAAACGAGGAAATCTGAGACCTTGACGAACGCAAGTTATGATCGGAAAGCGACCGACGGATTACTGTAGAGCTAAATACAGCCTGAAGTCTTATATTATAGAGTACGTTGGATGTTCACTAATATCTTGCGAACAACATTACGCGAAAGTATTTCAAACCAAATGCACCCATTATGGTAAATCAAAGACCTACAATAGCATGATCAAATTCGTTGCAAGTAGTCCAGCACGAGCGGCAGTCCAGGAAGGAACCAAGCCAACTGTAGGTTATGTCAATGTGGCCAAATTGCGTCTATCGCTGGCAAGCTAATTTAGGACGAGAAGTAAATTTTCGGCACTCACTCTGGGCAGCACATAAATGGCTGTTCACCGGTATCCAACCAACAAATGTTAGCTTAGCCCTGGAGCTGTGAATATTACCTGCACCAGCTAGACCGGGGGCGCTATACCAGCGTCCGCGGATGTAAGCAAACATTATGAAAAAGAACAAGCCAAATGCAGTTGATTAAACAAACTTATTTTATGTCCGAACACGCAGCATACATCCAAACCTAGTGCGGCCAAATTGGGTGTGAGTGCTGCCGGTTGACCTATTGGTCATGGAGTGCAAAAGATGAAACCTGCCAGGAAAACGTAACAGCTTAGCCTTATAAGCAATTGTTGCCCATATACGTTAGATAGATTTTGCGTGATGCTTACTGCAGATTGTTCAACTTCGCTGGTATTTCGTTTGCTGTAAATTTAGCTGGGAATTTTAATTGGAAAGCTAGTAACAGGTGTTTCGTGGAGCGTAAGAGAAACAGCTTTTAAAAAAGGTAAGGAGCCGCCACTTGTAGTATTTTTGAGTATCCACCATACTGTTTGGTCTGAGATACTACCAAACAGCCTTCCATAGGTGGGCCATTAGCGTATATAACCTAAACTGGTGGACCAGTGGGGTAGCAATATGGCGGTTTTACATAAATGACGTTATTACAGGTTGAGCACACAAACTTGTTGTTTGCACGCCACATTGTTTCCGCAATCGGAAACCATGCACACTTAGACAAATTGTGCCGAAGTGGTCCTGCGCACAAGTTAGAACCGTTTGCATAGTCCTAATACCACTTCTCATCTAAACTAGTCTTCCGTACCACAAATTGGTTAAAACATTATCCATTAATGCAGCATAAGTACTTATCACAACGACAATCTAACGTGATTGCCTATGTAAGATGATGTACCGCGTAAGACGAAAAGAAATATTAGGAGCTGTTTAAACAGTCTTGCTATAATTATTTCCGGCATTAATATACAGTTCCATTTAATTTCAGCTGATTCAGTAACGCAAGATATTTGTCGCAGTAATAAATACATTTTATTTAACACCCTTCGTTTCCTTAAAATGAGCACTGCACAAAAGCATACAGAAATAAATGTAGTTCTTTAGGAAACATAAAAGCTTTTAGGCCAAGCGTATTTATGTCGCAATATATATATATATATATATATATATACACGTAGAACATAAAAAATAAATATATTTATAATATATGAATATCTGTTTAAATGTAATTCGTATCCCGAACTTTAAAAACAAGCATACACATGTACCAAAAACCTTTATTAAAGTGGCAACAAACATGTTGCAATTTATATTCGACTACCTATGTTTTGCAAAATTAATTTCTAATATTTTATTATTTCACTATTTTATCTATTTGCACTAAAAAACAGCAGTTTCAATGCATGCAAACCTTATTCTCATTACTGCTCTCAGTTGCATTATTTTAGAAACATAATAAGTTAAATCTTTAGAGCCGTTGTATTAGGCATCATCGAACATTGCTGCGGCCATGACAACCGCAAATTCCGTATTTCGTGACCTTACACTCAGACCTTCATTCGCTTAGTTCAGCAAATGCACACACAGCAAAAGAAAATATAGAGTTGTGCCAAAAGATGTAATTTAAACATTAATTTCCTCTTTATATTACTACAAATGTAAGCGTATTTAAACATTTACTAAACATTTTCAAACAGTTGTACCCGAAAGCTTATATTTTATTACCCGTTATGTGGTCCGTTGTGGGGCACGCTATCAAACGTTGAATTGTTGCGTTTGAGACGACGTTTAATGGCACCAAGTAATGAATTACTATTAATCGCGCGCTGCTTAAAATTAAAGCAAATCAAAGTCAAAATAAATTTAGTTTTTATTTGAATTAAACGATGCTAAGTAGGTTAAACGCTTTTTGATTGCTCCAAAAAACAATTTCATGACAAGAAATAAAGTAACATTGTTGTGTTTAATACGCTACTTAACGGCGCCAAATATCAAAAAATCATTCAACGCGCTGAAATTCGCCTGTCTAAACATATAATACTAAAATACATTTTGGTTGTTATCTTATTATAACAAAGCATATTTGCTTAAATTTATTTAACTAGTGCTGAACTACACCGTTATTACAACTTAAGCGAAATTGAAAGTTTGGTTTTTATGAATTAAATCGGCACGCTAAAAACACATTTATGAAAAATAATTAAATAAATATCTTGATGCTTACGAATTATAACGACGCATAATAGCTTAAAAGCTATCTGCTTGTGCTGAAAATTACTTTTCTGACATTAACTAAACTGTAGTTTCTTTTAAACTACTCACCACTATGACGCATAGCTTACAAAATCTTTAACTGCGCTGAATGATAACTATATGGGAAAGATTAGTTGTAAATATATTCTTAAAGAACGTTGAAGGAAGTCAATTGATATAAAACAAAAAAGTAGCTCTGAAAAACTGATTTTTAACTGAAATATCAATGTTCTGGTTTTTATGCCTTTAACGACATTTTGCTATGCCAATTAGATTTAAATATATAACTTCCGCTGAACTTAGCTTTCAAAAGTTTAGGCAGTCATCGTTAATTTTTTTAGAAATTTAACGTCGCTCAAAAACACTTAAGTTGCGGTAACAGATATTTATGACAAAAATGGTTTGAATTGTTTTGTTTTACATGACAGAAAAATAGCCAAGTTGCGTAAAACTATCAACTTGCGCTTGAAAACAAATTTACAGCAAATAATAAAATAGAGATGTTTGGCTTAGGCCAAATATAACTAGCCAGAGCAATGCAATAAATATATAATGCGTTGTACAACACTTTTCTATCTGTAACTAAATGTATTTATTTTATGTTATAAATCACCCAGAAAGACGCCAAATAGTTTAACATATAATCATCAAACAGATATTCTCATTCATGACAAAAAACAAAGTTTTATATTCATTGCTTTAAATGAATTCTAACCATGCCAAATAGCTTGAAATCATTTAATGTTCGCTAAAAAGCAACTTTAAAACTAAAATTGTTAAATACTTTGGATTGAAACGAATCTTATTGCCACTCAAGACTTTAAAATCATTTAAACCGCGAAAATTTCACTTTTATGACAATGAAACCAAAAATAAACATATGATTTTCAACAAATCATAGCGACGCCAAAGCGCTTAAAAATGCTTAAAGCACTAAGCTGCACGTATGTGACAAAGAAAGCAATGTTGACAATTTTGTTAAAAACGAATTATAACGACACGCTGAAAGCACATTTCGACAAAAAGGAGAGTGATTGGGTTGCTTTTTACGAACTATAAAATGCCAATTAGCGCACCGTCGTTTACCCTGCGCTGAAAAACAATATTATAACAAAAACCGTAAAACAAATGTTTGCTTTATACGATATATAACTAGCCTAATCGCTTAAATGAATACAAAAGTTGTTTAAAAACACCTTTATAGCTAAAATCAAGGTTGAGTATTTTGTTATAAATGACATATAGCAATGTTTAGTAATATATAAACATTGAAAATTAACAGAACTTTTTTTTACAAAAAGTCCGTTATATTTTTGTTGTTTTAAACAAATTTCATCTAAGCCAAATAGCTTAAAAGCAGGTAACGCGTTAAGTGCGCGTTATTTAAACTAAGAAATTTTAAAAGTTGCGATTGAAGCGTCTCTTAATCTTGCCAAATAATTTAATGATATTCAACGCTCGCTTAAATGCACTTTTATAACAAAATAAATCAAAAATAGATCTTTATTTTTAAACGAAATATATGTATGCCAAATAGCCTAAAATCATTGAATATAGACTGAGGAACAATTTTACACCAAATCATAAAGTTGAACTATTTGATAAAAACGAATCTAACTAGCGCTAGGGAACTGAGAAACATTTAACACGCGAAAATTCACTTTATTGACAAAAAAATAAATTTTGGTTTCTTTATAGAGTAATAATGTTAAAAAATATCTTTAAGCCATTTAACTCTCGTTACGTAATAGCTTTTTAACAACAAATAAAGTTGCTATGTTTTTTTTAAAACCACTGCTAACAGCGCTAAATAATTTATAACCTTCTAACGCGCAAAAATTCACTATTATATAAAGCAAAGGTAAATTTGTAGTTAAAAACAAACTAACGCGACGCTGATTCGCTTAAAAGCACCTAACTCGCGCTAAAATACAATCGTACAACAAAAAATTAATGTTCAATTTTTGTTTTCTTAGAAACCTAAAATTCTGCTAGAAGGCAAAGTTATGACAAATATAAAAGTTAGTTATAAATTTTAAACAATTGTTTAGAACAAACAATTTTTTACGACGGAAAATAGAAAAACTATTTAACCCGCGCTGAAAGCAATTTCGTTACAAAATAATATTTGTAACAAAGTTGTTTTAAATGAAGTATCAGGGCGTTAGGTAATTAAAATACATTCCACGCACGCTAAATTTCCCTTAAGCAAGCGAAAAAATAAACATAAACTGTTGGTTTTTAGCGAACAAGAACTTACTTTAATTGCTTAGAATCATTTAACTCAAACTAAAATACACTTTCTGAACAACAATATCAGTCGCATATTTGTTGTTTAAAACGACCTATTACAATTCCAAGTAGCTTAAGTAGGTTTAACGTGCTACGAAAAATAATTTAAAACCGAAAACTGTGTGGCACCCTCCCTCACAGCGGACGAGTAGTAGCTTGTGACGAGGAGGTTGCCGTAGTGGACAGCAGCAAATTTATTCCCTATACAATAAGGAGGAAGAAAAGTATATTAAATAACACCTTCTAATGTAACGAAGCAAATAATGTGTCCCTTTGTTTGTGAAGGTTTTAATAAATTTGAGGGTACTTCTAATGCGGTGTGTTACGCTTGGCCGCCTTCGGTTGCTGTCGTGGCTATCGACGATACCGCAGCTTTCCGTGCGGCCTTTCTTACCCGTGTGTACCGCACTACGGACTCGTTTAAAAGTGCTTTAAAGCGCTTCCAAATTAGTACCGCATCATGTTTTTTTCAAGTGTAATGTGTAAACCTCTAAAGGTATCGAAAGGGAACCGGTAATAAGCTGCCGGAAGTGGTCTGGTGCAAGTCTGCTCACTATCGGTGTGTTCATAGCAATCGGTGGGGATATATAGTTGTCAACGGTAAGTTCGCTGAATACATTAAAGTAACCTTTTTGGTTTGTAGGTACAAACGTTGCGACTGTAGTTTAGAACTACAGGTCCGTCATAACGAACTGATGCTGCAATTTGGTTGCCTTCAACCTGGTGCACAGCCATACTTTGCACGTTGACAAGCCGTTTAGTTATGTCAGCAACGGAAGACTTCCACGACACGCTGAGCAGGATGTATATCGAATGATGCGGTCTTTTAAAGACACACGTAAAGTCCGGGGATCCATGTTAAAGAACTATTGTAAGCGCGTCAACCGTTATGATCTAATGTCTCTGAGACGTAAGATGACTGGGAGCATTAACGGTAACTCACTTCAATTAGTAGTCCAGTTACTTGATTCCGTAGGCCAAAGTTATTTTAGGTACGAGGAATCGGAGTTAGGGTTTACCTTTTCTGTTTCCAGTTATGACCGTGATTTGTTGACCGCTGTACTAATGTTATGTTAGCGGACGCTACAAATCAGATAAATTGCGGTGGCTATATTCTTTGGTACTGCATTTAAGTAGACGTTTACGGTGTTGGACGTTTCTTTTCTCGGGCGTTGATGCCTAACGAAACAGCCTTTTCTTACTAAAATGCAGTGCGTAACATGCAAATCATGTTGATTGATGGATGCATGGCGCAGGTCCATGCACGTTGATCAGTATACCCTTTGTGCCACATAGTTCCGTGTAGGTTTCATTTGCTGAAGGATGAAACCCGTAGGTGCAGCAACCTAGTTTTCCAATCATCTACGGATCGGCTTTTGATTAAGCAGTCCGTTCTCAAACTAGTATAGGCAATTAGCTCAAAAATGTTTCAAAGCTACCTTAGGGCTGTAGAAACGCGCAGTGCAGAGACTCTCAGATCTATATAATAGACGTGGTTGCCGTTCACGTCATCCTGTGCTGCACATAAGCCGTGCTAAACCTGCTTGCTCGGTTGCTTCACGACCAACAGGGTTGAGTTAGAGAACAGGGATTTAAGGCGCGGTCTATAGGAGCGTACAATCCTGCTGGAACTGTTCGCACGGTTGTTCACCGAGTAAAAGATGCGCAGTCCCAGTGTCAGGAGTTGCTTGCCAAAGAGGGTATGTCTGAGCACGCATTGGATCTATTCTTTCGCAGCCTGTGAGAGTGTGCTGCTCAGTTTTCTGTCTACGCACGAATTTGCTTGCCTTGCCACTACGTTATTGAAAATGCCAGTCTCGTTAGCTTGCCCGATGAGACATGTATAGTCCAGGGCACCCGAAAACGGTACACCGTAACTCTCGGGCAAAACATTACATGCCAATGTTGTTTAATTCGTCAGTGGTTACTGCCCTGCGCACACATTGTTTGCGCACTCCACGCAGCTGGAAGACAGGCGGAGGAGCTTTTACGCAATAGCCGCTGGATTTTGTCGTACGCAAAAGGTACGCGCATTCACCCTACTTCCTCCATCATTCAGCCAGTGCCGTATACTTCCACTACGGCTCTTACAAATAGAGAGCAAAAGCTAGTGAGTGCAGTGAGACTTTGGCTGAAATACTGGTGCCAGTTTTGAGCCTTGAAGATGCCAGGTATAGAAAAGTGATAGGACAGCTACGTGTGCTTTTGCACAGCCACACAAACTCACATGATGGTGCTTTTAACTGCGAGTCCGTAACAGACATCGTGGCGCCAGGAGGGCCAGTGGCTGGAACACAGGACGGCACAAGATATAAACGACGGATTGTGGCCATTCTTGAAATAATTGGCGGTGCGACGGAGGAAGGCACATCACTCCGCATCAGGAGTTTACGTACTAAGACATCAACGCTGTACAGGACTTCTAAGAAGCGTTTCAGCCATGAATTCATCCCAGACTATTACGACCAAGACAAGTGCTTTTGTGCTTTCACTCTGACTGCGCGGTACAAAGCGGTCAGGTATCTGTCTGGGTCATGTGCTCAAAGTGCACGCTTTTTTTCATCAGGGTTGCATTTTCTTTCAGGGACCGGAGCACTTATCTTGTCACTGTTGCACGTAAGTCGTATTTGGTACCTATTCTTTAATGCCATGCGTATGCCGATGCGTGGTCGTCAGGTACAACGACTACCAACACATAGAATGCCTTCCTTATATGTGGGTAATGGCGTGCTCATTAACCTCACCTTTCGGAATCACTCATGTTAGGGGTTGTCAAGTGTACATATGAACATCAGAAGCACAACATTTCTGGATAGTTTGAACAGGAAATACGAGTTAAATTGTTAACCAGCTTTCCAACCTTTTTACCTTTCTCATCCAACGCAGTTATAAACTGCAATTCCACCCGGTTGCATAGTGGTACGCTGCGTGGATGGAGTGGTCCTGATCTCAACCACAAACGCGTGATCATTTTGCCAGGGAACGAACTTCTCGTACTGCCTTGCTTTTAACCTAAAGGAGCATTATAGCCCACTTATGTCATGGCGCAAATACCAGTATTCATCCATTATTTCTATCCCCACATGATATCATAAGCAATAAATCAGTATTGCTGAGTGAACGCTATCCCATTAGAACGGCAATTGTTTAGGCTTACAATTTATTCCGATTAACCACATAGCCGCCAAACCGCAAATTTTCGTTGCTCATTTTCTAGTGTTGTGTAGAACAACAAACAAAGAACCAGCAAAATTTTGAAGTAGCTAATAGAAAACAAATGTAAACCATACCAGTCAAGATGTTATTGCCCAAGTTACATGCACCAGCTGCCCACCGGTTGTATGGAACTTCAGGTAAGAAAAAGGCAGAAGTACCAAAACTACATAAAGGAATAAGGGTCGTCATAATGAAGGATAATACCAGAGTCAGAATATTGATAAAATATTAAATCAAAGTTGGATTGCAGTTAACGGATATGAAAGTAAATCCTAGTAAACATCCATACCTCAAACTGGTTAAAACATTATCCATTAATGCAGCATACGGACTTATCACAACGACAATCTAACGTGATTGCCTATGTAAGATGACGAACCGCGTAAGACAAAAAAAATATTATAATTATTTCCGGCATTAAAATACAGTTCCGTTTATTTTCAGCTGATTCAGTAACGAAAGATATTTGTCGCAGTAATAAATTCATTATATTAAACACCCTACGTTTCCCTAACATGAGCACTGCGCAAAAGCATACAGAAATAATTGTAGTTATTAGGGAACATAAATGCTTTTATGTTAAGTGTTTTCTGTCGCAATATATATTTATCTAAATCTAATAATTTTAATAAGCAATACTATACGTATACTTTAGAAATAAGCTTACTATATGGATGTATATAGATATATATACATATATTATTGTATTATATCATTATATTATATTATTATTGTTGGCATTTCATTAAATTACGAGGTCAAACGTTATTTTATAAACATATAACTTCCGTTGAATAATGATTTTTACATCAAATAATGTGGAAATATTTGTTTACAACGACCTCTTATAGCGTTAAATAATTTAAAACATTTAAACGCGCTGAAATTTACTTCTAGTATGTAAAGTAAAGGTAAATGTTTAGTTTAGGTCAAATTATAGCGACGCTGATTGGGTTAAAAACACTTAACTCGCGCTAAACTTCAATTATGCGATAAAAATTTGAGGTTAAAAATTTGTTTTATACGAATTATGACAGCTTGCTAGAAAACAAATGCTATGACGAACAACAGATTCAACTGTTTGTTTTTAAAAAATTTTGTACAACCGCAAATGGATAAAACATTTAACTTGCGCTGAAAGCAATTTTGTTACAAAAATAAGTGTTGAAATATTTCGTGTTAAATGATACCTTACTGCGCCAAGTAATTGAAATATATTTAGCGTTCGCTCAATTTCACTAAACAAGCAGAAAAAAGCTTGGTTTATAATGAAAACTAACGTAGCTAAACCGCTTGAATGTATTTAGCAAAATAAAATACACTTTATCGACAAAATTATCAACGTCGCATATTTGTTGTATAAAACAAAATATCACGTTTCTAAATAGCGTTTAAATCGTTTAACGAATAATGAAGGTAACTAATCAAAAATTCATTAAAATTGCGCTAACAGCTGACTTATTACTGAAGTATTAATGATGCAATTTTGCAGCTTTTACAACCTTTAACAATGCTAATTAGCTTAAAATTATTAACTTGTGTTGAAATTAGCTTTTGTAAAAACTTAAACTTTAGACTTTCATTTATTTGAAATTTGACGACGCTTAAAAACACAACTTATTTGCAATGAAAGATACTTATGACAATAATTGTTTGAATTGCTTTGTTTTACATGACTTAACAAGACGCCATGTAGCGTAAAACTATCAACTTGCGCTTGAAAGCAGATATACCGCAAATACTAAAATAGAAATGCTTGGCGTATTCCAAATATAACATGCCAGATAGCTTCAATAAATATAAACCGCATTGTAGAACACTTTTTCTGCTGTAAAATAATGTAGTTATTTTATGTAATAAACCACAAATATCGACGCCAAATAATTAAAATCATTTAAATAAACAAGAAGTTCTATTAATTGACAAGAAATCAAAGTTGTATTTTTGTGGTTTTAAACGAAGTATAACGATGCCAAATAGCTTTATCTCATGTTAATCGCGCACAAAACATTTTCATAAATAAAATGGTTGTTGTTTAGTTTAATAGGAATTTACTTGGCTCTAAATAATGTAAAAACATTAGCACGCTGAAAACCACTTCGATGACAAAGAAAACAAAAATGATTATTTGGTTTTCGTTGAATTATAGCGTCGCAAAGTCGCTTTAAAATGCTCAACAAACTAAAGTTCACTAGTGTGACAAAGAAATCAATTTTGAAAATTTTGTTTGAAGTAAATTAATACGACACGCTAATACACAATTATGTAAAAAATAGTGATCTGTTGGCTCTGTACGAATTTTAAGGAAGACAAATTGCGTAAAATCGTTTACTTGGTTCGGAAAACATTATTTATACAACAACAGTAAAAGAAATGTTCGCTTGATACGAAATATATTAAGCCTAATTGCTTAAATAAATATAAGACGTTTTGTTAAATCCTTTTTATGGCTATAAAATGGTTCATATACTTGTTATATACGACATATAACGATACTCATTAATATAAAAT
>JAXRKO010001602.1:0-13824 GCA_037039905.1 Formica aserva
CTCTGTGAGTGCTACGCGGTACAACTACTTTTTGGCTTAACATACTATCCTGTCTTGAGACTTATATATCGTGAACTACAGTGTCTATTTGACGCTGTGAATAGTATCTGACTTGTAATACTCTTGTCAGATCATAATAAAACAATGCGCGCGAGGCGGTCTGTTCTCAAACTAGCTAAAAAAGTGGATATGACAACTAAGCCAACGATGAATAATAAAAACCCTGCCATAACATCCGAATGCAGAATAATTCTTTCAGACCCACTGAAAGAAGCCTACAACAAAATTAATGCACTTGAGACCGAGCTGAATGCTCTCAAAGCCAACCTCTCTGCCTTGAGCGCAACCGTGACAAATATCTTGCCACTAGCACAGCTGTCGAAAGTAGCACAAAGCAATGATGTAAGCGAACTGAAAGCAGCAGGAGAGCTGCTAACACACATTGCTAATGAAGTCTCCGAACGCCTCCGTCGTGCACACAATGTAGTGCTGTTCAATGTCGCCGACAAGACTGAACTAACGAAAGTGAAGAATTCACTCACCAGTGCTTGCAACATGACCTCTGAATCTTTCGAACTCAAACGTCTTCGAAAGACACCCAAATGCAAATCGTGCCCCATACTTATCACGCTTAAGCATCAAGGACTCGCTAAGTCTCTACTAGCAAAACGGATTATTCTGAGAGAGACAGCAAATCTGGGGCCAATTGTAATAAAACCAGACCAAACACCATTACAAAGAGCACTCCTTTCATCCAATCAACCTCCACGCAAGAAACAAACTGAAGGATACACTACCGCACTCCCAGTGGACCTTGATTTGTCGCAACAGCACACAAACTCAGCTGAGACAACGAATTACAATGCTAATCAAAATTCGTCCATCACAGTCAAGACGCTGGCCCTATCGAATGCTTCTACTGAAGCTGCTACCCAGAAAACAAACGACTCCGACATGTGCGACACAGACACAGAACCTGCTGTCAATACATCCAAAAACCCTATGACAAGCACCCCATTGTTGGCTAAGGAGCACCTGCGCAACCGCCCAAAACGAAGGCGCGTCAAAAAGCCTGCTTCTTGCAAATCCAATGACCTGCGACAACAATCTTGTGAACGCAACAAAGTCATACAACCAAAACCCTCTATGCCTCACAAAACATATCCATCTAAGAATAATAGCGCTGCACCCGTAAAGCAAACATCTAACCAATCTGTACACCCTTGGGGAACTACGACTACAAACAGGAGAGCGCCATTCCCCAGAAAGCCGTACTTACTTCCGACCCCTGCACCAACTGCCTACATCATCGGACACGGTCAAAGCCCGCGCAATGTGCCCTGTGCAGCGAATCCAGTCAACAGCATTAGCATGATGAACAACACCGCTGCACCACAACACTGCCCCCAGACAAACCGGTCTCTCACCGCGAAACCCTCTAATATAACCCTGCCTGTTTCACACCTCACACCACACTCCCAAAGACCGCCACTAGCGCGGCAGAGACTTCCATCACAAAAGACGGTTGCAACTGGAAACGCTCATCAAAGACGATACCTTCTTAACACCCCGGACAACACTGCCTGCCTCCCAGGCTACCCTCCCACTATTCCCTCTAATGGCGCCGCAGTAGCATACCAAATGCAAAATCCTAACGAATATGCTTTCCCTATATATATGACTGCTCCACAACTGTCAAACCCAGCAACTGCACGACCTAGACTGCAACATACGAATGGACTGCCAACCTGGACTATACCTACTGCGGTTCATTTTTTACAGCATGCCATGCAGCACAGCCCGCCACGCCCCGCCTCTCGAGACCAACTACCTGCTCTCTATCACCTCCACCGGTTTATAGACTTAATGCGACTGACGCCGAACAGTTGGCATCAACCCCAAACATAACTCACAATGACTCAGACTATCTAATTGGCACTACTGACACCAGTCGGCTTCATCGCCCCCTAACTGCCCAACCAACCTCCAATCGCTACCAACCGAACCATTCCCGCTCGACTAATGAGCCTGGCTTACAATGCAACAAACCGACACGGCCACGGCCCACCATATCAATGCCATCCTATGCAACTACAAATAGCACAACTCCTGCATCTTCTGCAGACAACAACGTACAGCCAGCCCCAACTTCACGGCTTCCTTCCACCGCCCAACAGTTGGTAGCCTTCAAAAGTTCTACCTACGTACATTCCACTGAAGACTCCAACCTCGCGCCAATCCCAACAACATGCCTTCCCAATCACCAATTCCCAGTTATTCCATTATCTTATCAATTAGCTGGTGGAATAACCAACACATACGAAGCCATGCTTCGTCCAGACGCCAGCGTCACTCCTGCTTCAGCTTTTCCCTCTAGCACAATTATGGGCCAGTTACCATTTCTTCACCACTCTGCACCTTTGGTATCCCACATGCCTGGCACTGCGCCAATGATTGACGACTCAGGAAGAATCTCTCTCATCCCCCCACCTTGTTCCAATCCCTCGATTTTGGAACTAGCCGGATCTCAGCCCTCAATAGTGCACTCGCCCGATGCACAATTTCACCCCTGTCCACCTGTCTTGACTCCTATACATGATTGCATAACCCCCGCACAAGAAGCACCATTACCCATTGCTACATCACCGGCCTTACACAACCCGACAATGACAGGTGACAATGCAGTAGAGACACCTGCGTTACTACCTTGTGACAATACTAATCTAGAATTTGGTGTCTCGATGACTGGACAATGCGGATACGACTCTTATACACTTTTCCTCCTCAACGCACGCTCAATTAGAAATAAAATGCATCATCTAGGCCCATTCATCCTCCTGTCAAACCCCCATGTGGTGCTGATAACAGAAACATGGCATTCAGCTGACGCCTCTGATGGACCACTCCAGATCCCAGGATACACTATATTTTGTAATGGACGTGCCAATCAACGGGGTGGCGGGTGTCTCATTTACGTTAAAAACGGGTTTCACGCATCATCCTTCCGCATCATATCTCTAGCTAATTCTGAGGACTCCGTGTGGATCCAGGCCGTTGGAGGTCAGCTTGACCTATTAATAGGCTGTTTATACAATCCACCACACTCAACTTGCGCTAATGTTGACAACATGGTCAAGCTCTTCCAGGAAGTCTCATTCCTTCCTGCACGCTATAAGGTTATTGGCGGAGATTTCAATATGCCTCATGTGTCGTGGGTCAATCTATCAGCCCCTCCCAAGTATAGGGTTCTTGTAGACACCATTAGCACGCATGGCTGGACTCAGCATGTGAAAGAACCTACTAGGCAATCCAATACACTGGACCTAATATTTACTAACGGTATTGCCCGTGCGAATACCAACGTGTTGGACAACATCCCTGGCAGCGATCACAAGATGGTGAAGCTGTCTTTTGCGCTCCCCAAATTCCCACACCATGAAGTCCCGAAGTGTATCGAATCTCGGCCCCTTCATCTCATTAACTGGGAAACCTTTGCTACCTTGCTCCGAGCATCACCATGGGATGTCTTTTTCCTTTCCGATAACACAGAGGTTGCTATCCATGAATTCTATTGCAATTTCCTGAATTGCTTAGACACCCTTACTCCGAAACAAAGGCAGTTAAGGAGGCATCAGACGCTTGTTGATGCTCCACCACATAAACTGGCTATTAAGCTGAAGAAAATGCGCTCCTGCTACAATAAGACGAAAGACTTTCATTTACTCATCCGTATGAATCAATTACTAGAAGACTGGAGAAGTTCACGAATTACCGCGCGTATATCTGCCGAGCGAGCAGCACTTCACACTGATAACAAGGCTAAGTCTCTTGTTCGACTAATGAAACAGCGCAGCGGCAGCAAGGATTTACCGATCACTACCCTTGTGCTTCCGGATAAAACGATAGTTACCGGTGCGGCCGATTTAAGTGACCTCATCAACACGCACTTCTGTAACTCATTCGCCAGCACTGATTTGGTAGTACCTAATTCGATCCCCAAGTACACTGAAGACCAAATACACACCATCGATTTCAGCTTACACAATATCCAGCGTGCACTTCGCTCGCTAAAACTGTCACACTACCCGGGTCCTGACGGTATTCCTTCTTCAGTATTAATCCTCGGCGGACCGGACATTTCTCTCCTTCTCCTCAATGTTTTCACTATCTCCATGAAGAGCGGACAATACCCATCCAAATGGAAGCACGCAACTGTCATACCAAGACACAAACGTGGCTGCAGGCAAAATTTAGAAAACTATCGCCCTATTAGTCATACCCCAATCGCGTCTAGAGTTATGGAGAGAATAATAAAGGACGGGATGCTTCGCTTTCTACTGCGACGCAACCTAATCAGTAGGTCACAACACGGGTTTTTGCCGACTAAATCCTGTCAAACCTGCCAGTTCGAATTCCTAAACTACGTGACACATTCCATAGACCTGGGCCAAGCACTGGTCATTATCCTTTTGGATATGAAAAAGGCGTTTGACCGAGTTCCACACAACGGTCTACTGACCAAATTAGCAGCATTTGGTGTCTCTGGCCACCTCCTTTCTTGGTTTTCTTCTTACCTTTCTAACCGAACGCAGTCAGTGCTACTTGGCGATATCACCTCCAATAAAACATCTGTAACCAGCGGAGTGATCCAAGGCAGCGTTCTGGGTCCTCTGTTGTTCTTACTGTACATCAATGATGTATTCCAGGTCTTTCAACACGGCATCCCATACCTCTTTGCTGATGACATAAAAGTGGTCTTCCCTTTTGCTCCTAGCTGCTTACGTAATGGCCTCTCTGGCATTCAAAATGATCTCGCCGCTCTTGATACTTGGTGTGACTTATGGAAATTAGAGTTCTCACCAACTAAATGCAACGTGCTTTCTTATCGATGTTCCATACCCCCAAACTTATTAGCTCTTAACGGTAAACCACTAGATAACAGCATCACTGTACGCGACCTAGGCGTACACTATTCCAGTTCACTGAATTTCTCTGAACAAGCGAGTTATAGTTCTGCCAAAGCCAGGTCTATTATTGGTTATATACTCAAGTCAATGAGTTTGTTGGAGTCTCGACTCATGCTTTATAAATTGTGTGCCAGACCTATTGTTGAGTACTGCTCTATAGTGGTTAGTAACTCACGCAAAAGTGATAGGCTGGTCATAGAGAAAGTACAGCGTTCGTTCACCAAGCGTCTCTTGGGATCAACTGCGCTCAGCTATCAAGGCCGTTGCAAGCAGCTTGGTCTGGAACCACTTTGGCTGCGTAGACTTAAAAACAACCTTGTCTTTCTGTATAAACTAATCAAATCCCCCGACTCAAGCATTGACCGCTTTTTTCAAACCCAGGGGAATACTAGTTATTATTTACGCAATAAGCCTCACACATTCTCCCTACCCATGACGCGCTGCTCTCTACGTTCCAACTTCTTCTTGTATAGATATACGTACCTATGGAACAGGCTGCCAGAAGCCGTCAGAGCATCCGATAGTATTACGCAATTCTCTTCCGCCATAAATAAACTGATAGATGTAACCAAAGCTGCAGAACTCTTAGGCATCTGCGTCCCCGAGGATGAGTTTTGGGAGAACGGCCCCGATCACATTTAACCTCCCAAACAAACCCACCTTCATCGAGCGGTCTTACTTCAATTCCAATGCTTCGACTAATCCAGATCTTCCAGGCTACTGAGATGCTACAGATCTACGTTCAACAAACCAGACACAGTTCTTTGTACCCTGAAAGACTCGTCTTTATTTCCTACTCCTTCGGACATCCACCCCTCAGTGACAATGCCATGACTTAGTCACATCAGTCCACCCTCCCTTTCATGGGCTGCCTCTACGCTGCACAAACGCCATTGCTATAGGCTTTGAAGACTTCAACCCATGTTTCCCCTACCAAGATTTCTCCACCCTTTATGGCCTATGTCCAGACATTTATACTGACCTCTGCCTTCGCAGACAGACATTTCTGCAACGTTATCGAGCTTAGTTTGGTTTAATCAATCAACGGCCCAGACTACCCAGAAATGCCCCGCTGCCTTGTCCACTCCTGTCCTTTTTTCACGCAACTGCTTGTACTCACTCCCTATTCATTCGGATGACAAACGCTCAATGCTCTGCTCTGAATTAGTATGATCAGACCAGTGCCTAGCTTTCTGCTTGCCTCCACGTAACCAAAGGTTAAAGATCTGCCTGACCACTGCTTTGATTCCCTCATCCTAACTGCCTTCTAGACTTTTACACTTTGTATCAACATAGTCGCTTTTTATTATCTCGAGACACCGCCTGGCCTACCCATATTCTTCATATTTCATCCTTCTTTACTCGGATAACCGAGTTTCAGTGCTCTACATTGACCTAGATTTTTGCTTCTGACTAGACTTGCCTAACAAGAAGTAAACCGTTTAGGCCCTGATTGACCACTGTTTTGATACCCTCATCTCAAATACCTTCTAGACTCCTGCAATCTGTATCAATTAAGTTCCCTCTAATTTGAATCTACGCATATCTTTACCCTCTTATTCCCACTGTAAACATGTATCCGGCGTAGGACCTGCTTGACAATTGATTTGTTCATCACAGCTTAAGTGCTCCTTGACTTTCTTACCCTCTTTCAAGCTAGTCTTTTACCATCTTAACCTGAAAATTATCCGACCCCTTGTAACCATGCGACACACTCCCAATATGCCGACTAACTCAGTCATACCTGATCGGCCACATGCTCCTTGTCATCTCTCTAAATATTGCGACTTTATGGACCAATGTTCGCAAGACCGAACGATCCCATAACCCCGCGAACCTCATTTCCCCAAAAGCGTACTTATCATTAACTTGGGATCCCGTTTGGCTCACCCGAGATCCTTCTGCATAGCTCATGTCATCCAGACACTGCTCTAATCTCATAGCACCATCATATTTTCATTCCATCATCTCAGATGGTTAGCTCTTAGTTACCCGCACTAGTCTAGTCTCTTGCTATCTGGATGGCTCGGGCTCTGCTCAACCACAGCGTTGTTTCCCTCACATCAACCGCGTGCTATGCTTCTGTACTATATATTATTATATTCTCTTCCTTTTTGATCTGTCCATTTCTTGACCCTCTCCACTTTCCTGACGCTCACAATGCAGCTTAACTTCGTATCGACGACTATTCATGTCTCGTCTGAACGGGCGATCGCTCCTTGGCTTCTCTTTAGATTACTGCGACGTCACCGGCTAGTGTTCTGAAAACCGAACTCCCTGTTCTCAAACTCTCTAGGTCACTTTGCTTAATCAGTTTCTTCCAACACTGCACTGTTCCAATTAGCTTCTATCTTCTATTCTATTGTACTTGGGATGGTCAGTGCCTTTTTCCAACTTCGCCTCTTGCTCTGACTGCCTCCGGCTACTGAGAGCCAGAGGATCTAGGCTCTGCTTCATCAAAGCTTTGTTCCCCTCACCTTAATTGCCTCATTGACTTGCTCACCCCCTGTAACCAGAGTCTTCTCCCTCCCTAACCTACTAATTTCCTGACCTATTCTAACTACAGGATACAGTCGTATTTCGCTGAATCTTCCCATCCCGTCTGATTGGTTGCCTGCTCCAGCTCCTCGCAGACTACTGTGACCTTATCAGTTAATGTTCGGATGATTGAACGCTCTTTTCTATTCACCTCGTGATCTTCATTAGCGCTTCGAATAGTATCTAGTAGCCATCTTATCCCGACACCTCTCTTCTAAAAATGTCCGTTATCATTAAGACGGCCTACTTTTACTGCCTTGCACTAACCAACTTTATCTGACCAGAATATTGCTTTCTGCCTGGCTCCAGGCTACCGCTAGGTTGACGGCCTAGGTTCTCTTTGACTAAACCATTGCTTCGCTCACCTCGAGTGACTCAGTGACTTTCTCACACTAACAATTTTGTCTCTTCTCTTCCTAACCTTCGACTTTCCTGATATCTGTCCAACCATAAGACGCATTTCCCCTGCGCAAACTTAACTAGCCTCGTCTGAGCGGTCACCATCTCTCCGTCCTTACTGTGACTATTCTGGAGTTAGCGACCAACGTTCAAGGGACCAAAAGCATTCTTTTCATTAACTCGGGATCCCGTTTGGCCCACCCGAGTTCCTTCTGCATAGCCCACGTCATCCTGATTGAGCTCCCCTTCTATCTAGCTATTCTGGCTAGCTACATTCCTTTAGCCTTCAAGTTTGTTTGACAGATTTATTTCAGCAGAACCGCATACCATATGCATTTATCTATCCAATGAAACCCCAGCGCGCTCCCTGAAACCTATCTCTCCTTCAGACAGCCTCTATTGTCGTCATATAACTCAGCTGAATGCTTGCAGGTCCGGCTCAGTTATTTCTTCTGGAATGAGCATCTTTTCGCGTAATTACTCAGACACTTATCTTCATCTGACTTTGCGTTTGTCTGACAACTTACTCGCCGTAGTACCTCAAACTACAGTGGGTTTCTCAATACTTTCAAGTACTGCTGCACCGTCTTATGCTGCAAATGCTTATTGCAGGTACTGTTTGTTACGATTAACTGTATTTGCTAAGCCACAGCTTACGTTATTACTGTTACACGTTACTGAGCTCCACCTGCCTGATTGCTAGGCAGCTGTTGCTCTTACACTTCTGAATAAGCTTCTTCTCTTATGTAGCTATCCAGGCTCTTATCCTCACTGGACTTCGCGTCAGTTTGACCTAGCTTTCGCGTCGCAGGCTTCCTCACCACAATGCAGTTATCTTTCCATTGAAACGCAGCTACGCCGTCTTATCTCACAACATGTAATCGCTGCCATTTCTTATTCTGCTAAAAAGTGTTCCTTTAGCCACAGCTGTCAGTCACCTGACGAAATGCTAGGCAGCTCAGGCTACATTATTCTCTCCTGAATGGGCTCCCCTTCTATCTAGCTATTCTGGCAACTACATTTCTTTAGCCTTCAAGTTTGTTTGACAGATTTATTTCAGCAGAACCGCATACCATATGCATTTATCTATCCATTGAAACCCCAGCGCGCTCCCTGAAATTACGACTGTTCTTTTTTGTTACCGCTCGTTCTGTTAGCCTATCTCTCCTTCAGACAGCCTCTATTGTCGTCATATAACTCAGCTGAATGCTTGCAGGTCCGGCTCAGTTATTTCTTCTGGAATGAGCATCTTTTCGCGTAATTACTCAGACACTTATCTTCATCTGACTTTGCGTTTGTCTGACAACTTACTCGCCGTAGTACCTCAAACTACAGTGGGTTTCTCAATACTTTCAAGTACTGCTGCACCGTCTTATGCTGCAAATGCTTATTGCAGGTACTGTTTGTTACGATTAACTGTATTTGCTAAGCCACAGCTTACGTTATTACTGTTACACGTTACTGAGCTCCACCTGCCTGATTGCTAGGCAGCTGTTGCTCTTACACTTCTGAATAAGCTTCTTCTCTTATGTAGCTATCCAGGCTCTTATCCTCACTGGACTTCGCGTCAGTTTGACCTAGCTTTCGCGTCGCAGGCTTCCTCCCCACAATGCAGTTATCTTTCCATTGAAACGCAGCTACGCCGTCTTATCTCACAACATGTAATCGCTGCCATTTCTTATTCTGCTAAAAAGTGTTCCTTTAGCCACAGCTGTCAGTCACCTGACGAAATGCTAGGTAGCTCAGGCTACATTATTCTCTCCTGAATGGGCTCCCCTTCTATCTAGCTATTCTGGCAACTACATTTCTTTAGCCTTCAAGTTTGTTTGACAGATTTATTTCAGCAGAACCGCATACCATATGCATTTATCTATCCATTGAAACCCCAGCGCGCTCCCTGAAATTACGACTGTTCTTTTTTGTTACCGCTCGTTCTGTTAGCCTATCTCTCCTTCAGACAGCCTCTATTGTCGTCATATAACTCAGCTGAATGCTTGCAGGTCCGGCTCCTTTATTTCTTCTAGAATGAGCTTCTTATTCCACGTAATTACTCAGACTCTTATCTTCATCTGACTTTGCGTTTGTCTGACAACTTACTCGCCGTAGTACCTCAAACTACAGTGGGTTTCTCAATACTTTCAAGTACTGCTGCACCGTCTTATGCTGCAAATGCTTATTGCAGGTACTGTTTGTTACGATTAACTGTATTTGCTAAGCCACAGCTTACGTTATTACTGTTACACGTTACTGAGCTCCACCTGCCTGATTGCTAGGCAGCTGTTGCTCTTACACTTCTGAATAAGCTTCTTCTCTTATGTAGCTATCCAGGCTCTTATCCTCACTGGACTTCGCGTCAGTTTGACCTAGCTTTCGCGTCGCAGGCTTCCTCCCCACAATGCAGTTATCTTTCCATTGAAACGCAGCTACGCCGTCTTATCTCACAACATGTAATCGCTGCCATTTCTTATTCTGCTAAAAAGTGTTCCTTTAGCCACAGCTGTCAGTCACCTGACGAAATGCTAGGTAGCTCAGGCTACATTATTCTCTCCTGAATGGGCTCCCCTTCTATCTAGCTATTCTGGCAACTACATTTCTTTAGCCTTCAAGTTTGTTTGACAGATTTATTTCAGCAGAACCGCATACCATATGCATTTATCTATCCATTGAAACCCAAGCGCGCTCCCTGAATTTACGACTTTTCTTTTTTGTTACCGCTCGTTCTGTTAGCCTATCTCTCCTTCAGACAGCCTCTATCGTCGTCATATAACTCAGCTGAATGCTTGCAGGTCCGGCTCAGTTATTTCTTCTGGAATGAGCATCTTTTCGCGTAATTACTCAGACACTTATCTTCATCTGACTTTGCGTTTGTCTGACAACTTACTCGCCGTAGTACCTCAAACTACAGTGGGTTTCTCAATACTTTCAAGTACTGCTGCACCGTCTTATGCTGCAAATGCTTATTGCAGGTACTGTTTGTTACGATTAACTGTATTTGCTAAGCCACAGCTTACGTTATTACTGTTACACGTTACTGAGCTCCACCTGCCTGATTGCTAGGCAGCTGTTGCTCTTACACTTCTGAATAAGCTTCTTCTCTTATGTAGCTATCCAGGCTCTTATCCTCACTGGACTTCGCGTCAGTTTGACCTAGCTTTCGCGTCGCAGGCTTCCTCCCCATAATGCAGTGATCTTTCCATTGAAACGCAGCTACGCCGTCTTATCTCACAACATGTAATCGCTGCCATTTCTTATTCTGCTAAAAAGTGTTCCTTTAGCCACAGCTGTCAGTCACCTGACGAAATGCTAGGCAGCTCAGGCTACATTATTCTCTCCTGAATGGGCTCCCCTTCTGTCTAGCTATTCTGGCAACTACATTTCTTTAGCCTTCAAGATTGTTTGACAGATTTATTTCAGCAGAACCGCATACCATATGCATTTATCTATCCATTGAAACCCCAGCGCGCTCCCTGAAATTACGACTGTTTTTTGTTACCGCTCGTTCTATTAGCCTATCTCTCCTTCAGACAGCCTCTATTGTCGTCATTTAACTCAGCTGAATGCTTGCAGGTCCGGCTCCTTTATTTCTTTTAGAATGAGCTTATTATTCCACGTAATTACTCAGACTCTTATCTTCATCTGACTTTGCGTTTGTCTGACAACTTACTCGCCGTAGTACCTCAAACTACAGTGGGTTTCTCAATACTTTCAAGTACTGCTGCACCGTCTTATGCTGCAAATGCTTATTGCAGGTACTGTTTGTTACGATTAACTGTATTTGCTAAGCCACAGCTTCCGTTATATCTGTTACACGTTACTGAGCTCCACCTGCCTGATTGCTAGGCAGCTGTTGCTCTTACACTTCTGAATAAGCTTCTTCTCTTATGTAGCTACCCAGGCTCTTATCCTCACTGGACTTCGCGTCAGTTTCACCTAGCTTCCGCGTCGCAGGCTTCCTCCCCACAATGCAGTTATCTTTCCATTGAAACGCAGCTACGCCGTCTTATCTCACAACATGTAATCGCTGCTATTTCTTTTTCTGCTACGATGTCTTCTTTTAGCCATGGCATTCGTTCTTATACTTATCGTTTAGACAGACCCACCTGACCGTTTGATAGGCAGCTCATTCATCTTTATTCGCTCCTATGTGAGCTTCTTAATCTTTCTAGCTACTCGAGCTTTATTGATATTGGACTCCACGTCTGTATGTCTTAGCTCCCACACCGTAGGCTTCCCAACTACAGTAGTTTTCTGTCAACTGAAGTTCTGCGTCACAGTCTTATTCGACAAATGTAATTGATGGTATCTCTTGTTCTGTTAAACTGTCTTCGCTTAGCCACTGGATCTATTCGCTCTTTCACCTTCTTCTGTCTGCTAGACAGCACAGGCTTCATTATTATACCCCGGAGGAGCTTCTTCTTTTACATAACTACTTAGCCTCTTATGCTCACTTACTTTATGTCTGTCTGACGTAGCGCATAGGCCGCAGACCCTCACACTACAGCAGACTTATTTAGGTTGTTCATTCTCTATCGATTCCTTGTGTTCCACGAGGCCGCAAGCGGCTTCTATCCGCTAATTATTTCGGCTTACCGTATCTCGAATGATTCTTGCCCTGCCGCCCATTGACTCATTTTTTACGGTATACTCATCCTTCAGATGTAATTCTAGGTACATTGCGTTGGTGCTTATTCAGCTATTCTTTGATAAAGCCCCGTTTGGTTCACCCTACATTGTTGGCTTCTATTCCCACAGCAAGTGGCTCCCGCTCTGCTATAACCGTAGCTTTGTTCTTTTCTTTCCTCCGTCGCACATTCCACTGTCCGCTGTATCCTTGTAGTATAAATTAATATAGAACACTTAGCATATTTCGTTACTGTTGCCCACTTTATTCCACCAGCTAGTGCTCTCTTCCTAAGCTGCGTCAGCAACTGCATTTCTTTCTAGTTGTTAGCAAGTGGTCCTCCTTGTCACCCCTACTCTCTCCTCTTACATTTTCTCACCAACGCGGAATTATGCTCCGTAGATTGAAGCCATGCCATCTACTTCATGAATAAAAGTCTATTTCAAATAATGATTTGTTCCACATTGTACATTAACGTATCTCAAGTTTAATTGTCATAGCTCGTAGGTTTCACATTGCTTGATTCCACGAAATTGCTTTGCAATCCTCTTGCGGTTGTTCATCTCTTTCCTTTTTATCCGAGGTTAAAACCTTCTTGGGGATCCATGTTTGGACTGAAGAAAGGACTTTCCGCCTGAGATGGAATGAATCAATCATCAAGCACCCATTTGGCCCATAGCTCCATTTTATCCTCTCCATTCCAGTATGGACCGCTGGAAACGGATCCTTCAAAACCTGGATAAGAACATACAATCGAATACAATACATACTATTAACCCCGGCTCTTCAAGTATCTACCCCTCGGCCGGCCTCAGCGTCTGTGGCAATCCTCGTGGGAGCCATCTTGTCAGCCAACGGGTGGATTCCAGAATCAACAGACTGCGACTAACCGACTTGACTATCCGTCTACAAGGAACAGCCAGTCTTACACAACTACACAAATGGATTCAAAGCAGTGTTATAGGACGTGGTGGGTTTTCGCCTGGCAAGCGTTCTCCCTATAAAAAGCCACAAATGTCCGTTTACTAACACTGCAACGTGGCGGATGTGACTCGCCACTAAATAAAGTCACTGCCTACAAGTACACACTGGCAAGCTTGGTCGAGTATCATTACATTAACTGCATGAAGCAAACTTCTGATACTTTTCCCCGCACGAATTATCGATACCTTACTGCGCTTATAATTTACTTTATACATATATGATTCCACAATAAGTTTGTAACTTGTGATCACGCCTTATTTGGTGTGCCTCGAAATATTCGAGAATAAATTATTTATTTATTTATTTATTTATTTA
>JAXRKO010001603.1:0-13813 GCA_037039905.1 Formica aserva
AAAATTTTCGGTATCAAATCTTGCAGTTACGGTCGTAACGTAAGTCGTTCCGAACGAAACTACGTGTACATAGCGATCTTATCTCTGTGTGCCGAGAAGCGTTGTTCCTCAATTTCCTTGATGTGTTATGAAAATTTTCGGCAAATCTCACTTACAGGCACGTAACTAAGTCGTTCCGAACGAAGGAAACTTGCGTACATAGCGATCTTAGCTCTGTGAGCCGAGAAGCGTTGTTCCTCAATTTCCTTGATGTGTTATGAAAATTTTCGGCAAATCTCACTTACAGGCACGTAACTAAGTCGTTCCGAACGAAGGAAACTTGCGTACATAGCGATCTTAGCTCTGTGAGCCGAGAAGCGTTGTTCCTCAATTTCCTTGATGTGTTATGAAAATTTTCGGCAAATCTCACTTACAGGCACGTAACTAAGTCGTTCCGAACGAAGGAAACTTGCGTACATAGCGATCTTAGCTCTGTGTGCCGAGAAGCGTTGTTCCTCAATTTCCTTGATGTGTTATGAAAATTTTCGGCAAATCTCACTTACAGGCACGTAACTAAGTCGTTCCGAACGAAGGAAACTTGCGTACATAGCGATCTTAGCTCTGTGTGCCGAGAAGCGTTGTTCCTCAATTTCCTTGATGTGTTATGAAAATTTTCGGCAAATCTCGCTTACAGGCACGTAACTAAGTCGTTCCGAACGAAGGAAACTTGCGTACATAGCGATCTTAGCTCTGTGTGCCGAGAAGCGTTGTTCCTCAATTTCCTTGATGTGTTATGAAAATTTTCGGCAAATCTCACTTACAGGCACGTAACTAAGTCGTTCCGAACGAAGGAAACTTGCGTACATAGCGATCTTAGCTCTGTGTGCCGAGAAGCGTTGTTCCTCAATTTCCTTGATGTGTTATGAAAATTTTCGGCAAATCTCACTTACAGGCACGTAACTAAGTCGTTCCGAACGAAGGAAACTTGCGTACATAGCGATCTTAGCTCTGTGTGCCGAGAAGCGTTGTTCCTCAATTTCCTTGATGTGTTATGAAAATTTTCGGCAAATCTCACTTACAGGCACGTAACTAAGTCGTTCCGAACGAAGGAAACTTGCGTACATAGCGATCTTAGCTCTGTGTGCCGAGAAGCGTTGTTCCTCAATTTCCTTGATGTGTTATGAAAATTTTCGGCAAATCTCACTTACAGGCACGTAACTAAGTCGTTCCGAACGAAGGAAACTTGCGTACATAGCGATCTTAGCTCTGTGTGCCGAGAAGCGTTGTTCCTCAATTTCCTTGATGTGTTATGAAAATTTTCGGCAAATCTCACTTACAGGCACGTAACTAAGTCGTTCCGAACGAAGGAAACTTGCGTACATAGCGATCTTAGCTCTGTGTGCCGAGAAGCGTTGTTCCTCAATTTCCTTGATGTGTTATGAAAATTTTCGGCAAATCTCACTTACAGGCACGTAACTAAGTCGTTCCGAACGAAGGAAACTTGCGTACATAGCGATCTTAGCTCTGTGTGCCGAGAAGCGTTGTTCCTCAATTTCCTTGATGTGTTATGAAAATTTTCGGCAAATCTCACTTACAGGCACGTAACTAAGTCGTTCCGAACGAAGGAAACTTGCGTACATAGCGATCTTAGCTCTGTGTGCCGAGAAGCGTTGTTCCTCAATTTCCTTGATGTGTTATGAAAATTTTCGGCAAATCTCACTTACAGGCACGTAACTAAGTCGTTCCGAACGAAGGAAACTTGCGTACATAGCGATCTTAGCTCTGTGTGCCGAGAAGCGTTGTTCCTCAATTTCCTTGATGTGTTATGAAAATTTTCGGCAAATCTCACTTACAGGCACGTAACTAAGTCGTTCCGAACGAAGGAAACTTGCGTACATAGCGATCTTAGCTCTGTGTGCCGAGAAGCGTTGTTCCTCAATTTCCTTGATGTGTTATGAAAATTTTCGGCAAATCTCACTTACAGGCACGTAACTAAGTCGTTCCGAACGAAGGAAACTTGCGTACATAGCGATCTTAGCTCTGTGTGCCGAGAAGCGTTGTTCCTCAATTTCCTTGATGTGTTATGAAAATTTTCGGCAAATCTCACTTACAGGCACGTAACTAAGTCGTTCCGAACGAAGGAAACTTGCGTACATAGCGATCTTAGCTCTGTGTGCCGAGAAGCGTTGTTCCTCAATTTCCTTGATGTGTTATGAAAATTTTCGGCAAATCTCACTTACAGGCACGTAACTAAGTCGTTCCGAACGAAGGAAACTTGCGTACATAGCGATCTTAGCTCTGTGTGCCGAGAAGCGTTGTTCCTCAATTTCCTTGATGTGTTATGAAAATTTTCGGCAAATCTCACTTACAGGCACGTAACTAAGTCGTTCCGAACGAAGGAAACTTGCGTACATAGCGATCTTAGCTCTGTGTGCCGAGAAGCGTTGTTCCTCAATTTCCTTGATGTGTTATGAAAATTTTCGGCAAATCTCACTTACAGGCACGTAACTAAGTCGTTCCGAACGAAGGAAACTTGCGTACATAGCGATCTTAGCTCTGTGTGCCGAGAAGCGTTGTTCCTCAATTTCCTTGATGTGTTATGAAAATTTTCGGCAAATCTCACTTACAGGCACGTAACTAAGTCGTTCCGAACGAAGGAAACTTGCGTACATAGCGATCTTAGCTCTGTGTGCCGAGAAGCGTTGTTCCTCAATTTCCTTGATGTGTTATGAAAATTTTCGGCAAATCTCACTTACAGGCACGTAACTAAGTCGTTCCGAACGAAGGAAACTTGCGTACATAGCGATCTTAGCTCTGTGTGCCGAGAAGCGTTGTTCCTCAATTTCCTTGATGTGTTATGAAAATTTTCGGCAAATCTCACTTACAGGCACGTAACTAAGTCGTTCCGAACGAAGGAAACTTGCGTACATAGCGATCTTAGCTCTGTGTGCCGAGAAGCGTTGTTCCTCAATTTCCTTGATGTGTTATGAAAATTTTCGGCAAATCTCACTTACAGGCACGTAACTAAGTCGTTCCGAACGAAGGAAACTTGCGTACATAGCGATCTTAGCTCTGTGTGCCGAGAAGCGTTGTTCCTCAATTTCCTTGATGTGTTATGAAAATTTTCGGCAAATCTCACTTACAGGCACGTAACTAAGTCGTTCCGAACGAAGGAAACTTGCGTACATAGCGATCTTAGCTCTGTGTGCCGAGAAGCGTTGTTCCTCAATTTCCTTGATGTGTTATGAAAATTTTCGGCAAATCTCACTTACAGGCACGTAACTAAGTCGTTCCGAACGAAGGAAACTTGCGTACATAGCGATCTTAGCTCTGTGTGCCGAGAAGCGTTGTTCCTCAATTTCCTTGATGTGTTATGAAAATTTTCGGCAAATCTCACTTACAGGCACGTAACTAAGTCGTTCCGAACGAAGGAAACTTGCGTACATAGCGATCTTAGCTCTGTGTGCCGAGAAGCGTTGTTCCTCAATTTCCTTGATGTGTTATGAAAATTTTCGGCAAATCTCACTTACAGGCACGTAACTAAGTCGTTCCGAACGAAGGAAACTTGCGTACATAGCGATCTTAGCTCTGTGTGCCGAGAAGCGTTGTTCCTCAATTTCCTTGATGTGTTATGAAAATTTTCGGCAAATCTCACTTACAGGCACGTAACTAAGTCGTTCCGAACGAAGGAAACTTGCGTACATAGCGATCTTAGCTCTGTGTGCCGAGAAGCGTTGTTCCTCAATTTCCTTGATGTGTTATGAAAATTTTCGGCAAATCTCACTTACAGGCACGTAACTAAGTCGTTCCGAACGAAGGAAACTTGCGTACATAGCGATCTTAGCTCTGTGTGCCGAGAAGCGTTGTTCCTCAATTTCCTTGATGTGTTATGAAAATTTTCGGCAAATCTCACTTACAGGCACGTAACTAAGTCGTTCCGAACGAAGGAAACTTGCGTACATAGCGATCTTAGCTCTGTGTGCCGAGAAGCGTTGTTCCTCAATTTCCTTGATGTGTTATGAAAATTTTCGGCAAATCTCACTTACAGGCACGTAACTAAGTCGTTCCGAACGAAGGAAACTTGCGTACATAGCGATCTTAGCTCTGTGTGCCGAGAAGCGTTGTTCCTCAATTTCCTTGATGTGTTATGAAAATTTTCGGCAAATCTCACTTACAGGCACGTAACTAAGTCGTTCCGAACGAAGGAAACTTGCGTACATAGCGATCTTAGCTCTGTGTGCCGAGAAGCGTTGTTCCTCAATTTCCTTGATGTGTTATGAAAATTTTCGGCAAATCTCACTTACAGGCACGTAACTAAGTCGTTCCGAACGAAGGAAACTTGCGTACATAGCGATCTTAGCTCTGTGTGCCGAGAAGCGTTGTTCCTCAATTTCCTTGATGTGTTATGAAAATTTTCGGCAAATCTCACTTACAGGCACGTAACTAAGTCGTTCCGAACGAAGGAAACTTGCGTACATAGCGATCTTAGCTCTGTGTGCCGAGAAGCGTTGTTCCTCAATTTCCTTGATGTGTTATGAAAATTTTCGGCAAATCTCACTTACAGGCACGTAACTAAGTCGTTCCGAACGAAGGAAACTTGCGTACATAGCGATCTTAGCTCTGTGTGCCGAGAAGCGTTGTTCCTCAATTTCCTTGATGTGTTATGAAAATTTTCGGCAAATCTCACTTACAGGCACGTAACTAAGTCGTTCCGAACGAAGGAAACTTGCGTACATAGCGATCTTAGCTCTGTGTGCCGAGAAGCGTTGTTCCTCAATTTCCTTGATGTGTTATGAAAATTTTCGGCAAATCTCACTTACAGGCACGTAACTAAGTCGTTCCGAACGAAGGAAACTTGCGTACATAGCGATCTTAGCTCTGTGTGCCGAGAAGCGTTGTTCCTCAATTTCCTTGATGTGTTATGAAAATTTTCGGCAAATCTCACTTACAGGCACGTAACTAAGTCGTTCCGAACGAAGGAAACTTGCGTACATAGCGATCTTAGCTCTGTGTGCCGAGAAGCGTTGTTCCTCAATTTCCTTGATGTGTTATGAAAATTTTCGGCAAATCTCACTTACAGGCACGTAACTAAGTCGTTCCGAACGAAGGAAACTTGCGTACATAGCGATCTTAGCTCTGTGTGCCGAGAAGCGTTGTTCCTCAATTTCCTTGATGTGTTATGAAAATTTTCGGCAAATCTCACTTACAGGCACGTAACTAAGTCGTTCCGAACGAAGGAAACTTGCGTACATAGCGATCTTAGCTCTGTGTGCCGAGAAGCGTTGTTCCTCAATTTCCTTGATGTGTTATGAAAATTTTCGGCAAATCTCACTTACAGGCACGTAACTAAGTCGTTCCGAACGAAGGAAACTTGCGTACATAGCGATCTTAGCTCTGTGTGCCGAGAAGCGTTGTTCCTCAATTTCCTTGATGTGTTATGAAAATTTTCGGCAAATCTCACTTACAGGCACGTAACTAAGTCGTTCCGAACGAAGGAAACTTGCGTACATAGCGATCTTAGCTCTGTGTGCCGAGAAGCGTTGTTCCTCAATTTCCTTGATGTGTTATGAAAATTTTCGGCAAATCTCACTTACAGGCACGTAACTAAGTCGTTCCGAACGAAGGAAACTTGCGTACATAGCGATCTTAGCTCTGTGTGCCGAGAAGCGTTGTTCCTCAATTTCCTTGATGTGTTATGAAAATTTTCGGCAAATCTCACTTACAGGCACGTAACTAAGTCGTTCCGAACGAAGGAAACTTGCGTACATAGCGATCTTAGCTCTGTGTGCCGAGAAGCGTTGTTCCTCAATTTCCTTGATGTGTTATGAAAATTTTCGGCAAATCTCACTTACAGGCACGTAACTAAGTCGTTCCGAACGAAGGAAACTTGCGTACATAGCGATCTTAGCTCTGTGTGCCGAGAAGCGTTGTTCCTCAATTTCCTTGATGTGTTATGAAAATTTTCGGCAAATCTCACTTACAGGCACGTAACTAAGTCGTTCCGAACGAAGGAAACTTGCGTACATAGCGATCTTAGCTCTGTGTGCCGAGAAGCGTTGTTCCTCAATTTCCTTGATGTGTTATGAAAATTTTCGGCAAATCTCACTTACAGGCACGTAACTAAGTCGTTCCGAACGAAGGAAACTTGCGTACATAGCGATCTTAGCTCTGTGTGCCGAGAAGCGTTGTTCCTCAATTTCCTTGATGTGTTATGAAAATTTTCGGCAAATCTCACTTACAGGCACGTAACTAAGTCGTTCCGAACGAAGGAAACTTGCGTACATAGCGATCTTAGCTCTGTGTGCCGAGAAGCGTTGTTCCTCAATTTCCTTGATGTGTTATGAAAATTTTCGGCAAATCTCACTTACAGGCACGTAACTAAGTCGTTCCGAACGAAGGAAACTTGCGTACATAGCGATCTTAGCTCTGTGTGCCGAGAAGCGTTGTTCCTCAATTTCCTTGATGTGTTATGAAAATTTTCGGCAAATCTCACTTACAGGCACGTAACTAAGTCGTTCCGAACGAAGGAAACTTGCGTACATAGCGATCTTAGCTCTGTGTGCCGAGAAGCGTTGTTCCTCAATTTCCTTGATGTGTTATGAAAATTTTCGGCAAATCTCACTTACAGGCACGTAACTAAGTCGTTCCGAACGAAGGAAACTTGCGTACATAGCGATCTTAGCTCTGTGTGCCGAGAAGCGTTGTTCCTCAATTTCCTTGATGTGTTATGAAAATTTTCGGCAAATCTCGCTTACAGGCACGTAACTAAGTCGTTCCGAACGAAGGAAACTTGCGTACATAGCGATCTTAGCTCTGTGTGCCGAGAAGCGTTGTTCCTCAATTTCCTTGATGTGTTATGAAAATTTTCGGCAAATCTCACTTACAGGCACGTAACTAAGTCGTTCCGAACGAAGGAAACTTGCGTACATAGCGATCTTAGCTCTGTGTGCCGAGAAGCGTTGTTCCTCAATTTCCTTGATGTGTTATGAAAATTTTCGGCAAATCTCACTTACAGGCACGTAACTAAGTCGTTCCGAACGAAGGAAACTTGCGTACATAGCGATCTTAGCTCTGTGTGCCGAGAAGCGTTGTTCCTCAATTTCCTTGATGTGTTATGAAAATTTTCGGCAAATCTCACTTACAGGCACGTAACTAAGTCGTTCCGAACGAAGGAAACTTGCGTACATAGCGATCTTAGCTCTGTGTGCCGAGAAGCGTTGTTCCTCAATTTCCTTGATGTGTTATGAAAATTTTCGGCAAATCTCACTTACAGGCACGTAACTAAGTCGTTCCGAACGAAGGAAACTTGCGTACATAGCGATCTTAGCTCTGTGTGCCGAGAAGCGTTGTTCCTCAATTTCCTTGATGTGTTATGAAAATTTTCGGCAAATCTCACTTACAGGCACGTAACTAAGTCGTTCCGAACGAAGGAAACTTGCGTACATAGCGATCTTAGCTCTGTGTGCCGAGAAGCGTTGTTCCTCAATTTCCTTGATGTGTTATGAAAATTTTCGGCAAATCTCACTTACAGGCACGTAACTAAGTCGTTCCGAACGAAGGAAACTTGCGTACATAGCGATCTTAGCTCTGTGTGCCGAGAAGCGTTGTTCCTCAATTTCCTTGATGTGTTATGAAAATTTTCGGCAAATCTCACTTACAGGCACGTAACTAAGTCGTTCCGAACGAAGGAAACTTGCGTACATAGCGATCTTAGCTCTGTGTGCCGAGAAGCGTTGTTCCTCAATTTCCTTGATGTGTTATGAAAATTTTCGGCAAATCTCACTTACAGGCACGTAACTAAGTCGTTCCGAACGAAGGAAACTTGCGTACATAGCGATCTTAGCTCTGTGTGCCGAGAAGCGTTGTTCCTCAATTTCCTTGATGTGTTATGAAAATTTTCGGCAAATCTCACTTACAGGCACGTAACTAAGTCGTTCCGAACGAAGGAAACTTGCGTACATAGCGATCTTAGCTCTGTGTGCCGAGAAGCGTTGTTCCTCAATTTCCTTGATGTGTTATGAAAATTTTCGGCAAATCTCACTTACAGGCACGTAACTAAGTCGTTCCGAACGAAGGAAACTTGCGTACATAGCGATCTTAGCTCTGTGTGCCGAGAAGCGTTGTTCCTCAATTTCCTTGATGTGTTATGAAAATTTTCGGCAAATCTCACTTACAGGCACGTAACTAAGTCGTTCCGAACGAAGGAAACTTGCGTACATAGCGATCTTAGCTCTGTGTGCCGAGAAGCGTTGTTCCTCAATTTCCTTGATGTGTTATGAAAATTTTCGGCAAATCTCGCTTACAGGCACGTAACTAAGTCGTTCCGAACGAAGGAAACTTGCGTACATAGCGATCTTAGCTCTGTGTGCCGAGAAGCGTTGTTCCTCAATTTCCTTGATGTGTTATGAAAATTTTCGGCAAATCTCGCTTACAGGCACGTAACTAAGTCGTTCCGAACGAAGGAAACTTGCGTACATAGCGATCTTAGCTCTGTGTGCCGAGAAGCGTTGTTCCTCAATTTCCTTGATGTGTTATGAAAATTTTCGGCAAATCTCACTTACAGGCACGTAACTAAGTCGTTCCGAACGAAGGAAACTTGCGTACATAGCGATCTTAGCTCTGTGTGCCGAGAAGCGTTGTTCCTCAATTTCCTTGATGTGTTATGAAAATTTTCGGCAAATCTCGCTTACAGGCACGTAACTAAGTCGTTCCGAACGAAGGAAACTTGCGTACATAGCGATCTTAGCTCTGTGTGCCGAGAAGCGTTGTTCCTCAATTTCCTTGATGTGTTATGAAAATTTTCGGCAAATCTCACTTACAGGCACGTAACTAAGTCGTTCCGAACGAAGGAAACTTGCGTACATAGCGATCTTAGCTCTGTGTGCCGAGAAGCGTTGTTCCTCAATTTCCTTGATGTGTTATGAAAATTTTCGGCAAATCTCACTTACAGGCACGTAACTAAGTCGTTCCGAACGAAGGAAACTTGCGTACATAGCGATCTTAGCTCTGTGTGCCGAGAAGCGTTGTTCCTCAATTTCCTTGATGTGTTATGAAAATTTTCGGCAAATCTCACTTACAGGCACGTAACTAAGTCGTTCCGAACGAAGGAAACTTGCGTACATAGCGATCTTAGCTCTGTGTGCCGAGAAGCGTTGTTCCTCAATTTCCTTGATGTGTTATGAAAATTTTCGGCAAATCTCACTTACAGGCACGTAACTAAGTCGTTCCGAACGAAGGAAACTTGCGTACATAGCGATCTTAGCTCTGTGTGCCGAGAAGCGTTGTTCCTCAATTTCCTTGATGTGTTATGAAAATTTTCGGCAAATCTCACTTACAGGCACGTAACTAAGTCGTTCCGAACGAAGGAAACTTGCGTACATAGCGATCTTAGCTCTGTGTGCCGAGAAGCGTTGTTCCTCAATTTCCTTGATGTGTTATGAAAATTTTCGGCAAATCTCACTTACAGGCACGTAACTAAGTCGTTCCGAACGAAGGAAACTTGCGTACATAGCGATCTTAGCTCTGTGTGCCGAGAAGCGTTGTTCCTCAATTTCCTTGATGTGTTATGAAAATTTTCGGCAAATCTCACTTACAGGCACGTAACTAAGTCGTTCCGAACGAAGGAAACTTGCGTACATAGCGATCTTAGCTCTGTGTGCCGAGAAGCGTTGTTCCTCAATTTCCTTGATGTGTTATGAAAATTTTCGGCAAATCTCACTTACAGGCACGTAACTAAGTCGTTCCGAACGAAGGAAACTTGCGTACATAGCGATCTTAGCTCTGTGTGCCGAGAAGCGTTGTTCCTCAATTTCCTTGATGTGTTATGAAAATTTTCGGCAAATCTCACTTACAGGCACGTAACTAAGTCGTTCCGAACGAAGGAAACTTGCGTACATAGCGATCTTAGCTCTGTGTGCCGAGAAGCGTTGTTCCTCAATTTCCTTGATGTGTTATGAAAATTTTCGGCAAATCTCACTTACAGGCACGTAACTAAGTCGTTCCGAACGAAGGAAACTTGCGTACATAGCGATCTTAGCTCTGTGTGCCGAGAAGCGTTGTTCCTCAATTTCCTTGATGTGTTATGAAAATTTTCGGCAAATCTCACTTACAGGCACGTAACTAAGTCGTTCCGAACGAAGGAAACTTGCGTACATAGCGATCTTAGCTCTGTGTGCCGAGAAGCGTTGTTCCTCAATTTCCTTGATGTGTTATGAAAATTTTCGGCAAATCTCACTTACAGGCACGTAACTAAGTCGTTCCGAACGAAGGAAACTTGCGTACATAGCGATCTTAGCTCTGTGTGCCGAGAAGCGTTGTTCCTCAATTTCCTTGATGTGTTATGAAAATTTTCGGCAAATCTCACTTACAGGCACGTAACTAAGTCGTTCCGAACGAAGGAAACTTGCGTACATAGCGATCTTAGCTCTGTGTGCCGAGAAGCGTTGTTCCTCAATTTCCTTGATGTGTTATGAAAATTTTCGGCAAATCTCACTTACAGGCACGTAACTAAGTCGTTCCGAACGAAGGAAACTTGCGTACATAGCGATCTTAGCTCTGTGTGCCGAGAAGCGTTGTTCCTCAATTTCCTTGATGTGTTATGAAAATTTTCGGCAAATCTCACTTACAGGCACGTAACTAAGTCGTTCCGAACGAAGGAAACTTGCGTACATAGCGATCTTAGCTCTGTGTGCCGAGAAGCGTTGTTCCTCAATTTCCTTGATGTGTTATGAAAATTTTCGGCAAATCTCACTTACAGGCACGTAACTAAGTCGTTCCGAACGAAGGAAACTTGCGTACATAGCGATCTTAGCTCTGTGTGCCGAGAAGCGTTGTTCCTCAATTTCCTTGATGTGTTATGAAAATTTTCGGCAAATCTCACTTACAGGCACGTAACTAAGTCGTTCCGAACGAAGGAAACTTGCGTACATAGCGATCTTAGCTCTGTGTGCCGAGAAGCGTTGTTCCTCAATTTCCTTGATGTGTTATGAAAATTTTCGGCAAATCTCACTTACAGGCACGTAACTAAGTCGTTCCGAACGAAGGAAACTTGCGTACATAGCGATCTTAGCTCTGTGTGCCGAGAAGCGTTGTTCCTCAATTTCCTTGATGTGTTATGAAAATTTTCGGCAAATCTCACTTACAGGCACGTAACTAAGTCGTTCCGAACGAAGGAAACTTGCGTACATAGCGATCTTAGCTCTGTGTGCCGAGAAGCGTTGTTCCTCAATTTCCTTGATGTGTTATGAAAATTTTCGGCAAATCTCACTTACAGGCACGTAACTAAGTCGTTCCGAACGAAGGAAACTTGCGTACATAGCGATCTTAGCTCTGTGTGCCGAGAAGCGTTGTTCCTCAATTTCCTTGATGTGTTATGAAAATTTTCGGCAAATCTCACTTACAGGCACGTAACTAAGTCGTTCCGAACGAAGGAAACTTGCGTACATAGCGATCTTAGCTCTGTGTGCCGAGAAGCGTTGTTCCTCAATTTCCTTGATGTGTTATGAAAATTTTCGGCAAATCTCACTTACAGGCACGTAACTAAGTCGTTCCGAACGAAGGAAACTTGCGTACATAGCGATCTTAGCTCTGTGTGCCGAGAAGCGTTGTTCCTCAATTTCCTTGATGTGTTATGAAAATTTTCGGCAAATCTCACTTACAGGCACGTAACTAAGTCGTTCCGAACGAAGGAAACTTGCGTACATAGCGATCTTAGCTCTGTGTGCCGAGAAGCGTTGTTCCTCAATTTCCTTGATGTGTTATGAAAATTTTCGGCAAATCTCACTTACAGGCACGTAACTAAGTCGTTCCGAACGAAGGAAACTTGCGTACATAGCGATCTTAGCTCTGTGTGCCGAGAAGCGTTGTTCCTCAATTTCCTTGATGTGTTATGAAAATTTTCGGCAAATCTCACTTACAGGCACGTAACTAAGTCGTTCCGAACGAAGGAAACTTGCGTACATAGCGATCTTAGCTCTGTGTGCCGAGAAGCGTTGTTCCTCAATTTCCTTGATGTGTTATGAAAATTTTCGGCAAATCTCACTTACAGGCACGTAACTAAGTCGTTCCGAACGAAGGAAACTTGCGTACATAGCGATCTTAGCTCTGTGTGCCGAGAAGCGTTGTTCCTCAATTTCCTTGATGTGTTATGAAAATTTTCGGCAAATCTCACTTACAGGCACGTAACTAAGTCGTTCCGAACGAAGGAAACTTGCGTACATAGCGATCTTAGCTCTGTGTGCCGAGAAGCGTTGTTCCTCAATTTCCTTGATGTGTTATGAAAATTTTCGGCAAATCTCACTTACAGGCACGTAACTAAGTCGTTCCGAACGAAGGAAACTTGCGTACATAGCGATCTTAGCTCTGTGTGCCGAGAAGCGTTGTTCCTCAATTTCCTTGATGTGTTATGAAAATTTTCGGCAAATCTCACTTACAGGCACGTAACTAAGTCGTTCCGAACGAAGGAAACTTGCGTACATAGCGATCTTAGCTCTGTGTGCCGAGAAGCGTTGTTCCTCAATTTCCTTGATGTGTTATGAAAATTTTCGGCAAATCTCACTTACAGGCACGTAACTAAGTCGTTCCGAACGAAGGAAACTTGCGTACATAGCGATCTTAGCTCTGTGTGCCGAGAAGCGTTGTTCCTCAATTTCCTTGATGTGTTATGAAAATTTTCGGCAAATCTCACTTACAGGCACGTAACTAAGTCGTTCCGAACGAAGGAAACTTGCGTACATAGCGATCTTAGCTCTGTGTGCCGAGAAGCGTTGTTCCTCAATTTCCTTGATGTGTTATGAAAATTTTCGGCAAATCTCACTTACAGGCACGTAACTAAGTCGTTCCGAACGAAGGAAACTTGCGTACATAGCGATCTTAGCTCTGTGTGCCGAGAAGCGTTGTTCCTCAATTTCCTTGATGTGTTATGAAAATTTTCGGCAAATCTCACTTACAGGCACGTAACTAAGTCGTTCCGAACGAAGGAAACTTGCGTACATAGCGATCTTAGCTCTGTGTGCCGAGAAGCGTTGTTCCTCAATTTCCTTGATGTGTTATGAAAATTTTCGGCAAATCTCACTTACAGGCACGTAACTAAGTCGTTCCGAACGAAGGAAACTTGCGTACATAGCGATCTTAGCTCTGTGTGCCGAGAAGCGTTGTTCCTCAATTTCCTTGATGTGTTATGAAAATTTTCGGCAAATCTCACTTACAGGCACGTAACTAAGTCGTTCCGAACGAAGGAAACTTGCGTACATAGCGATCTTAGCTCTGTGTGCCGAGAAGCGTTGTTCCTCAATTTCCTTGATGTGTTATGAAAATTTTCGGCAAATCTCACTTACAGGCACGTAACTAAGTCGTTCCGAACGAAGGAAACTTGCGTACATAGCGATCTTAGCTCTGTGAGCCGAGAAGCGTTGTTCCTCAATTTCCTTGATGTGTTATGAAAATTTTCGGCAAATCTCACTTACAGGCACGTAACTAAGTCGTTCCGAACGAAGGAAACTTGCGTACATAGCGATCTTAGCTCTGTGAGCCGAGAAGCGTTGTTCCTCAATTTCCTTGATGTGTTATGAAAATTTTCGGCAAATCTCACTTACAGGCACGTAACTAAGTCGTTCCGAACGAAGGAAACTTGCGTACATAGCGATCTTAGCTCTGTGAGCCGAGAAGCGTTGTTCCTCAATTTCCTTGATGTGTTATGAAAATTTTCGGCAAATCTCACTTACAGGCACGTAACTAAGTCGTTCCGAACGAAGGAAACTTGCGTACATAGCGATCTTAGCTCTGTGAGCCGAGAAGCGTTGTTCCTCAATTTCCTTGATGTGTTATGAAAATTTTC
>JAXRKO010001604.1:0-13617 GCA_037039905.1 Formica aserva
CGAGAGGTAATTCTTTTATAAAATCAATTTTATTTTCGTCGTACAAGCCGAAAGTAATGTCGATGGACAACAGTCTTTTAAAAAGTTTCTCCAGTGTCTGCATTTTTTCTCCGTATCTTGGCGAATTCTCGCTTTATATAAACCTCGAAAGTAATGTTCACTTTCGAGAAAATTTTCCGTGACGTAGCCGCCTAGCGGCTCGGGCGCGAACTAAACAAAATTAAAATTAAAAAAAAAAATTAAAAGAAGTTTATAGTGGAACCCAGAAACATGAAAGCCTCGGATCCGAGTCGGAGATAATATTGATCCAACCGAGATAGAGAAGCATAACGACGCAAAAAAGGACTGCGATCAAATCTAAATATTAGTATCACTTTACGAACCAAAGTTTATTTTGTCAACTAGCTTATAAGAATTATTTGATCGCTTAAATGTAGTGTATTTTGTGTTTTCGTATTTGGATGAGCGTCCTTCGAGGTCGAATATAGCGTCAGGCTGGCTGAACTGTAAGAGTTTCGGAAATCAAGGTCAAGGGATTTATTTTATCTAGGGATTTAGGACTCGTAGTTTCGGGACAGGGCGCGGTCACTATCGAAACCACGGCATCGCGCGCTTGACCGATGAAACGGGAGAGAAGCAATATGGATGTGGTCAGAGCAAGTCGGCTTTCGCGATCGTTTCGTGATTAGAAAGCTTTCTCGCTGAAGCCGAGTCTGGCTTGGAGTGAAAACGTCGATAATATTATAAGTTACGAATATATTATTTTAACAGTTAATTATCTTTATTAGTTTTGTTGTTTTCAACAAAGAGCGTTGATCGATTATTTATTTTATTACATTAACATTTTAATATTAGACTCTTATATTAGTTCGTACCTGACGATTCAACGCCTCGGGAGCGGCAAATATTTGTAATTTCTGATTTGTGCGGTATGTTATTTCAGCGCCCTTGTTTGTACGGATTAAATCGAAAATTTTTCTTTCTCTCGATTTAGCCGAAGCATATTTCCTTGTCTTGCTCATCCGTCGCAACAGTCTTCTTCTTCGTCTTTGTTCATATTCGGATATTGTTTCCAGCTGCGACTAACCATCGCAACGTATTTAAGAGATCTCCAGTCTAGCATCGCCATTACCATGCTCGATATTTCGAGAGGTAGTTCTTTTATAAAATCAATTTTATTTTCGTCGTACAAGCCGAAAGTAATGTCGATGGACAACAGTCTTTTAAAAAGTTTCTCCAGTGTCTGCATTTTTTCTCCGTATCTTGGCGAATTCTCGCTTTATATAAACCTCGAAAGTAATGTTCACTTTCGAGAAAATTTTCCGTGACGTAGCCGCCTAGCGGCTCGGGCGCGAACTAAACAAAATTAAAATTAAAAATTAAAAAATTAAAAGAAGTTTATAGTGGAACCCAGAAACATGAAAGCCTCGGATCCGAGTCGGAGATAATATTGATCCAACCGAGATAGAGAAGCATAACGACGCAAAAAAGGACTGCGATCAAATCTAAATATTAGTATCACTTTACGAACCAAAGTTTATTTTGTCAACTAGCTTATAAGAATTATTTGATCGCTTAAATGTAGTGTATTTTGTGTTTTCGTATTTGGATGAGCGTCCTTCGAGGTCGAATATAGCGTCAGGCTGGCTGAACTGTAAGAGTTTCGGAAATCAAGGTCAAGGGATTTACTTTATCTAAGGATTTAGGACTCGTAGTTTCGGGACAGGGCGCGGTCACTATCGAAACCACGGCATCGCGCGCTTGACCGATGAAACGGGAGAGAAGCAGTACGGATGTGGTCAGAGCAAGTTGGCTTTCGTGATCGTTTGGTGATTAGAAAGCTTTCTCGCTGAAGCCGAGTCTGGCTTGGAGTGAAAACGTCGATAATATTATAAGTTACGAATATATTATTTTAACAGTTAATTATCTTTATTAGTTTTGTTGTTTTCAACAAAGAGCGTTGATCGATTATTTATTTTATTACATTAACATTTTAATATTAGACTCTTATATTAGTTCGTACCTGACGATTCAACGCCTCGGGAGCGGCAAATATTTGTAATTTCTGATTTGTGCGGTATGTTATTTCAGCGCCCTTGTTTGTACGGATTAAATCGAAAATTTTTCTTTCTCTCGATTTAGCCGAAGCATATTTCCTTGTCTTGCTCATCCGTCGCAACAGTCTTCTTCTTCGTCTTTGTTCATATTCGGATATATGTTTCCAGCTGCGACTAACCATCGCAACGTATTTAAGAGATCTCCAGTCTAGCATCGCCATTACGATGCTCGATATTTCGAGAGGTAATTCTTTTATAAAATCAATTTTATTTTCGTCGTACAAGCCGAAAGTAATGTCGATGGACAACAGTCTTTTAAAAAGTTTCTCCAGTGTCTGCATTTTTTCTCCGTATCTTGGCGAATTCTCGCTTTATATAAACCTCGAAAGTAATGTTCACTTTCGAGAAAATTTTCCGTGACGTAGCCGCCTAGCGGCTCGGGCGCGAACTAAACAAAATTAAAATTAAAAATTAAAAAATTAAAAGAAGTTTATAGTGGAACCCAGAAACATGAAAGCCTCGGATCCGAGTCGGAGATAATATTGATCCAACCGAGATAGAGAAGCATAACGACGCAAAAAAGGACTGCGATCAAATCTAAATATTAGTATCACTTTACGAACCAAAGTTTATTTTGTCAACTAGCTTATAAGAATTATTTGATCGCTTAAATGTAGTGTATTTTGTGTTTTCGTATTTGGATGAGCGTCCTTCGAGGTCGAATGTAGCGTCAGGCTGGCTGAACTGTAAGAGTTTCGGAAATCAAGGTCAAGGGATTTATTTTATCTAGGGATTTAGGACTCGTAGTTTCGGGACAGGGCGCGGTCACTATCGAAACCACGGCATCGCGCGCTTGACCGATGAAACGGGAGAGAAGCAGTACGGATGTGGTCAGAGCAAGTTGGCTTTCGTGATCGTTTGGTGATTAGAAAGCTTTCTCGCTGAAGCCGAGTCTGGCTTGGAGTGAAAACGTCGATAATATTATAAGTTACGAATATATTATTTTAACAGTTAATTATCTTTATTAGTTTTGTTGTTTTCAACAAAGAGCGTTGATCGATTATTTATTTTATTACATTAACATTTTAATATTAGACTCTTATATTAGTTCGTCTCTGACGATTCAACGCCTCGGGAGCGGCAAATATTTGTAATTTCTGATTTGTGCGGTATGTTATTTCAGCGCCCTTGTTTGTACGGATTAAATCGAAAATTTTTCTTTCTCTCGATTTAGCCGAAGCATATTTCCTTGTCTTGCTCATCCGTCGCAACAGTCTTCTTCTTCGTCTTTGTTCATATTCGGATATACGTTTCCAGCTGCGACTAACCATCGCAACGTATTTAAGAGATCTCCAGTCTAGCATCGCCATTACCATGCTCGATATTTCGAGAGGTAGTTCTTTTATAAAATCAATTTTATTTTCGTCGTACAAGCCGAAAGTAATGTCGATGGACAACAGTCTTTTAAAAAGTTTCTCCAGTGTCTGCATTTTTTCTCCGTATCTTGGCGAATTCTCGCTTTATATAAACCTCGAAAGTAATGTTCACTTTCGAGAAAATTTTCCGTGACGTAGCCGCCTAGCGGCTCGGGCGCGAACTAAACAAAATTAAAATTAAAAATTAAAAAATTAAAAGAAGTTTATAGTGGAACCCAGAAACATGAAAGCCTCGGATCCGAGTCGGAGATAATATTGATCCAACCGAGATAGAGAAGCATAACGACGCAAAAAAGGACTGCGATCAAATCTAAATATTAGTATCACTTTACGAACCAAAGTTTATTTTGTCAACTAGCTTATAAGAATTATTTGATCGCTTAAATGTAGTGTATTTTGTGTTTTCGTATTTGGATGAGCGTCCTTCGAGGTCGAATGTAGCGTCAGGCTGGCTGAACTGTAAGAGTTTCGGAAATCAAGGTCAAGGGATTTATTTTATCTAGGGATTTAGGACTCGTAGTTTCGGGACAGGGCGCGGTCACTATCGAAACCACGGCATCGCGCGCTTGACCGATGAAACGGGAGAGAAGCAATATGGATGTGGTCAGAGCAAGTCGGCTTTCGCGATGGTTTCGTGATTAGAAAGCTTTCTCGCTGAAGCCGAGTCTGGCTTGGAGTGAAAACGTCGATAATATTATAAGTTACGAATATATTATTTTAACAGTTAATTATCTTTATTAGTTTTGTTGTTTTCAACAAAGAGCGTTGATCGATTATTTATTTTATTACATTAACATTTTAATATTAGACTCTTATATTAGTTCGTCCCTGACGATTCAACGCCTCGGGAGCGGCAAATATTTGTAATTTCTGATTTGTGCGGTATGTTATTTCAGCGCCCTTGTTTGTACGGATTAAATCGAAAATTTTTCTTTCTCTCGATTTAGCCGAAGCATATTTCCTTGTCTTGCTCATCCGTCGCAACAGTCTTCTTCTTCGTCTTTGTTCATATTCGGATATATGTTTCCAGCTGCGACTAACCATCGCAACGTATTTAAGAGATCTCCAGTCTAGCATCGCCATTACCATGCTCGATATTTCGAGAGGTAATTCTTTTATAAAATCAATTTTATTTTCGTCGTACAAGCCGAAAGTAATGTCGATGGACAACAGTCTTTTAAAAAGTTTCTCCAGTGTCTGCATTTTTTCTCCGTATCTTGGCGAATTCTCGCTTTATATAAACCTCGAAAGTAATGTTCACTTTCGAGAAAATTTTCCGTGACGTAGCCGCCTAGCGGCTCGGGCGCGAACTAAACAAAATTAAAATTAAAAATTAAAAAATTAAAAGAAGTTTATAGTGGAACCCAGAAACATGAAAGCCTCGGATCCGAGTCGGAGATAATATTGATCCAACCGAGATAGAGAAGCATAACGACGCAAAAAAGGACTGCGATCAAATCTAAATATTAGTATCACTTTACGAACCAAAGTTTATTTTGTCAACTAGCTTATAAGAATTATTTGATCGCTTAAATGTAGTGTATTTTGTGTTTTCGTATTTGGATGAGCGTCCTTCGAGGTCGAATGTAGCGTCAGGCTGGCTGAACTGTAAGAGTTTCGGAAATCAAGGTCAAGGGATTTATTTTATCTAGGGATTTAGGACTCGTAGTTTCGGGACAGGGCGCGGTCACTATCGAAACCACGGCATCGCGCGCTTGACCGATGAAACGGGAGAGAAGCAGTACGGATGTGGTCAGAGCAAGTTGGCTTTCGTGATCGTTTGGTGATTAGAAAGCTTTCTCGCTGAAGCCGAATCTGGCTTGGAGTGAAAACGTCGATAATATTATAAGTTACGAATATATTATTTTAACAGTTAATTATCTTTATTAGTTTTGTTGTTTTCAACAAAGAGCGTTGATCGATTATTTATTTTATTACATTAACATTTTAATATTAGACTCTTATATTAGTTCGTCTCTGACGATTCAACGCCTCGGGAGCGGCAAATATTTGTAATTTCTGATTTGTGCGGTATGTTATTTCAGCGCCCTTGTTTGTACGGATTAAATCGAAAATTTTTCTTTCTCTCGATTTAGCCGAAGCATATTTCCTTGTCTTGCTCATCCGTCGCAACAGTCTTCTTCTTCGTCTTTGTTCATATTCGGATATATGTTTCCAGCTGCGACTAACCATCGCAACGTATTTAAGAGATCTCCAGTCTAGCATCGCCATTACCATGCTCGATATTTCGAGAGGTAATTCTTTTATAAAATCAATTTTATTTTCGTCGTACAAGCCGAAAGTAATGTCGATGGACAACAGTCTTTTAAAAAGTTTCTCCAGTGTCTGCATTTTTTCTCCGTATCTTGGCGAATTCTCGCTTTATATAAACCTCGAAAGTAATGTTCACTTTCGAGAAAATTTTCCGTGACGTAGCCGCCTAGCGGCTCGGGCGCGAACTAAACAAAATTAAAATTAAAAATTAAAAAATTAAAAGAAGTTTATAGTGGAACCCAGAAACATGAAAGCCTCGGATCCGAGTCGGAGATAATATTGATCCAACCGAGATAGAGAAGCATAACGACGCAAAAAAGGACTGCGATCAAATCTAAATATTAGTATCACTTTACGAACCAAAGTTTATTTTGTCAACTAGCTTATAAGAATTATTTGATCGCTTAAATGTAGTGTATTTTGTGTTTTCGTATTTGGATGAGCGTCCTTCGAGGTCGAATGTAGCGTCAGGCTGGCTGAACTGTAAGAGTTTCGGAAATAAAGGTCAAGGGATTTATTTTATCTAGGGATTTAGGACTCGTAGTTTCGGGACAGGGCGCGGTCACTATCGAAACCACGGCATCGCGCGCTTGACCGATGAAACGGGAGAGAAGCAATATGGATGTGGTCAGAGCAAGTCGGCTTTCGCGATCGTTTCGTGATTAGAAAGCTTTCTCGCTGAAGCCGAGTCTGGCTTGGAGTGAAAACGTCGATAATATTATAAGTTACGAATATATTATTTTAACAGTTAATTATCTTTATTAGTTTTGTTGTTTTCAACAAAGAGCGTTGATCGATTATTTATTTTATTACATTAACATTTTAATATTAGACTCTTATATTAGTTCGTCCCTGACGATTCAACGCCTCGGGAGCGGCAAATATTTGTAATTTCTGATTTGTGCGGTATGTTATTTCAGCGCCCTTGTTTGTACGGATTAAATCGAAAATTTTTCTTTCTCTCGATTTAGCCGAAGCATATTTCCTTGTCTTGCTCATCCGTCGCAACAGTCTTCTTCTTCGTCTTTGTTCATATTCGGATATATGTTTCCAGCTGCGACTAACCATCGCAACGTATTTAAGAGATCTCCAGTCTAGCATCGCCATTACCATGCTCGATATTTCGAGAGGTAGTTCTTTTATAAAATCAATTTTATTTTCGTCGTACAAGCCGAAAGTAATGTCGATGGACAACAGTCTTTTAAAAAGTTTCTCCAGTGTCTGCATTTTTTCTCCGTATCTTGGCGAATTCTCGCTTTATATAAACCTCGAAAGTAATGTTCACTTTCGAGAAAATTTTCCGTGACGTAGCCGCCTAGCGGCTCGGGCGCGAACTAAACAAAATTAAAATTAAAAATTAAAAAATTAAAAGAAGTTTATAGTGGAACCCAGAAACATGAAAGCCTCGGATCCGAGTCGGAGATAATATTGATCCAACCGAGATAGAGAAGCATAACGACGCAAAAAAGGACTGCGATCAAATCTAAATATTAGTATCACTTTACGAACCAAAGTTTATTTTGTCAACTAGCTTATAAGAATTATTTGATCGCTTAAATGTAGTGTATTTTGTGTTTTCGTATTTGGATGAGCGTCCTTCGAGGTCGAATGTAGCGTCAGGCTGGCTGAACTGTAAGAGTTTCGGAAATAAAGGTCAAGGGATTTATTTTATCTAGGGATTTAGGACTCGTAGTTTCGGGACAGGGCGCGGTCACTATCGAAACCACGGCATCGCGCGCTTGACCGATGAAACGGGAGAGAAGCAATATGGATGTGGTCAGAGCAAGTCGGCTTTCGCGATGGTTTCGTGATTAGAAAGCTTTCTCGCTGAAGCCGAGTCTGGCTTGGAGTGAAAACGTCAATAATATTATAAGTTACGAATATATTATTTTAACAGTTAATTATCTTTATTAGTTTTGTTGTTTTCAACAAAGAGCGTTGATCGATTATTTATTTTATTACATTAACATTTTAATATTAGACTCTTATATTAGTTCGTCCCTGACGATTCAACGCCTCGGGAGCGGCAAATATTTGTAATTTCTGATTTGTGCGGTATGTTATTTCAGCGCCCTTGTTTGTACGGATTAAATCGAAAATTTTTCTTTCTCTCGATTTAGCCGAAGCATATTTCCTTGTCTTGCTCATCCGTCGCAACAGTCTTCTTCTTCGTCTTTGTTCATATTCGGATATATGTTTCCAGCTGCGACTAACCATCGCAACGTATTTAAGAGATCTCCAGTCTAGCATCGCCATTACCATGCTCGATATTTCGAGAGGTAATTCTTTTATAAAATCAATTTTATTTTCGTCGTACAAGCCGAAAGTAATGTCGATGGACAACAGTCTTTTAAAAAGTTTCTCCAGTGTCTGCATTTTTTCTCCGTATCTTGGCGAATTCTCGCTTTATATAAACCTCGAAAGTAATGTTCACTTTCGAGAAAATTTTCCGTGACGTAGCCGCCTAGCGGCTCGGGCGCGAACTAAACAAAATTAAAATTAAAAATTAAAAAATTAAAAGAAGTTTATAGTGGAACCCAGAAACATGAAAGCCTCGGATCCGAGTCGGAGATAATATTGATCCAACCGAGATAGAGAAGCATAACGACGCAAAAAAGGACTGCGATCAAATCTAAATATTAGTATCACTTTACGAACCAAAGTTTATTTTGTCAACTAGCTTATAAGAATTATTTGATCGCTTAAATGTAGTGTATTTTGTGTTTTCGTATTTGTATGAGCGTCCTTCGAGGTCGAATATAGCGTCAGGCTGGCTGAACTGTAAGAGTTTCGGAAATCAAGGTCAAGGGATTTATTTTATCTAGGGATTTAGGACTCGTAGTTTCGGGACAGGGCGCGGTCACTATCGAAACCACGGCATCGCGCGCTTGACCGATGAAACGGGAGAGAAGCAGTACGGATGTGGTCAGAGCAAGTTGGCTTTCGTGATCGTTTGGTGATTAGAAAGCTTTCTCGCTGAAGCCGAATCTGGCTTGGAGTGAAAACGTCGATAATATTATAAGTTACGAATATATTATTTTAACAGTTAATTATCTTTATTAGTTTTGTTGTTTTCTACAAAGAGCGTTGATCGATTATTTATTTTATTACATTAACATTTTAATATTAGACTCTTATATTAGTTCGTACTCTGACGATTCAACGCCTCGGGAGCGGCAAATATTTGTAATTTCTGATTTGTGCGGTATGTTATTTCAGCGCCCTTGTTTGTACGGATTAAATCGAAAATTTTTCTTTCTCTAGATTTAGCCGTAGCATATTTCCTTGTCTTGCTCATCCGTCGCAACAGTCTTCTTCTTCGTCTTTGTTCATATTCGGATATACGTTTCCAGCTGCGACTAACCATCGCAACGTATTTAAGAGATCTCCAGTCTAGCATCGCCATTACCATGCTCGATATTTCGAGAGGTAATTCTTTTATAAAATCAATTTTATTTTCGTCGTACAAGCCGAAAGTAATGTCGATGGACAACAGTCTTTTAAAAAGTTTCTCCAGTGTCTGCATTTTTTCTCCGTATCTTGGCGAATTCTCGCTTTATATAAACCTCGAAAGTAATGTTCACTTTCGAGAAAATTTTCCGTGACGTAGCCGCCTAGCGGCTCGGGCGCGAACTAAACAAAATTAAAATTAAAAATTAAAAAATTAAAAGAAGTTTATAGTGGAACCCAGAAACATGAAAGCCTCGGATCCGAGTCGGAGATAATATTGATCCAACCGAGATAGAGAAGCATAACGACGCAAAAAAGGACTGCGATCAAATCTAAATATTAGTATCACTTTACGAACCAAAGTTTATTTTGTCAACTAGCTTATAAGAATTATTTGATCGCTTAAATGTAGTGTATTTTGTGTTTTCGTATTTGGATGAGCGTCCTTCGAGGTCGAATGTAGCGTCAGGCTGGCTGAACTGTAAGAGTTTCGGAAATCAAAGGTCAAGGGATTTATTTTATCTAGGGATTTAGGACTCGTAGTTTCGGGACAGGGCGCGGTCACTATCGAAACCACGGCATCGCGCGCTTGACCGATGAAACGGGAGAGAAGCAGTACGGATGTGGTCAGAGCAAGTTGGCTTTCGTGATCGTTTGGTGATTAGAAAGCTTTCTCGCTGAAGCCGAATCTGGCTTGGAGTGAAAACGTCGATAATATTATAAGTTACGAATATATTATTTTAACAGTTAATTATCTTTATTAGTTTTGTTGTTTTCTACAAAGAGCGTTGATCGATTATTTATTTTATTACATTAACATTTTAATATTAGACTCTTATATTAGTTCGTACCTGACGATTCAACGCCTCGGGAGCGGCAAATATTTGTAATTTCTGATTTGTGCGGTATGTTATTTCAGCGCCCTTGTTTGTACGGATTAAATCGAAAATTTTTCTTTCTCTCGATTTAGCCGAAGCATATTTCCTTGTCTTGCTCATCCGTCGCAACAGTCTTCTTCTTCGTCTTTGTTCATATTCGGATATATGTTTCCAGCTGCGACTAACCATCGCAACGTATTTAAGAGATCTCCAGTCTAGCATCGCCATTACCATGCTCGATATTTCGAGAGGTAGTTCTTTTATAAAATCAATTTTATTTTCGTCGTACAAGCCGAAAGTAATGTCGATGGACAACAGTCTTTTAAAAAGTTTCTCCAGTGTCTGCATTTTTTCTCCGTATCTTGGCGAATTCTCGCTTTATATAAACCTCGAAAGTAATGTTCACTTTCGAGAAAATTTTCCGTGACGTAGCCGCCTAGCGGCTCGGGCGCGAACTAAACAAAATTAAAATTAAAAATTAAAAAATTAAAAGAAGTTTATAGTGGAACCCAGAAACATGAAAGCCTCGGATCCGAGTCGGAGATAATATTGATCCAACCGAGATAGAGAAGCATAACGACGCAAAAAAGGACTGCGATCAAATCTAAATATTAGTATCACTTTACGAACCAAAGTTTATTTTGTCAACTAGCTTATAAGAATTATTTGATCGCTTAAATGTAGTGTATTTTGTGTTTTCGTATTTGGATGAGCGTCCTTCGAGGTCGAATGTAGCGTCAGGCTGGCTGAACTGTAAGAGTTTCGGAAATCAAGGTCAAGGGATTTATTTTATCTAGGGATTTAGGACTCGTAGTTTCGGGACAGGGCGCGGTCACTATCGAAACCACGGCATCGCGCGCTTGACCGATGAAACGGGAGAGAAGCAATATGGATGTGGTCAGAGCAAGTCGGCTTTCGCGATGGTTTCGTGATTAGAAAGCTTTCTCGCTGAAGCCGAGTCTGGCTTGGAGTGAAAACGTCGATAATATTATAAGTTACGAATATATTATTTTAACAGTTAATTATCTTTATTAGTTTTGTTGTTTTCAACAAAGAGCGTTGATCGATTATTTATTTTATTACATTAACATTTTAATATTAGACTCTTATATTAGTTCGTCCCTGACGATTCAACGCCTCGGGAGCGGCAAATATTTGTAATTTCTGATTTGTGCGGTATGTTATTTCAGCGCCCTTGTTTGTACGGATTAAATCGAAAATTTTTCTTTCTCTCGATTTAGCCGAAGCATATTTCCTTGTCTTGCTCATCCGTCGCAACAGTCTTCTTCTTCGTCTTTGTTCATATTCGGATATACGTTTCCAGCTGCGACTAACCATCGCAACGTATTTAAGAGATCTCCAGTCTAGCATCGCCATTACCATGCTCGATATTTCGAGAGGTAGTTCTTTTATAAAATCAATTTTATTTTCGTCGTACAAGCCGAAAGTAATGTCGATGGACAACAGTCTTTTAAAAAGTTTCTCCAGTGTCTGCATTTTTTCTCCGTATCTTGGCGAATTCTCGCTTTATATAAACCTCGAAAGTAATGTTCACTTTCGAGAAAATTTTCCGTGACGTAGCCGCCTAGCGGCTCGGGCGCGAACTAAACAAAATTAAAATTAAAAATTAAAAAATTAAAAGAAGTTTATAGTGGAACCCAGAAACATGAAAGCCTCGGATCCGAGTCGGAGATAATATTGATCCAACCGAGATAGAGAAGCATAACGACGCAAAAAAGGACTGCGATCAAATCTAAATATTAGTATCACTTTACGAACCAAAGTTTATTTTGTCAACTAGCTTATAAGAATTATTTGATCGCTTAAATGTAGTGTATTTTGTGTTTTCGTATTTGGATGAGCGTCCTTCGAGGTCGAATGTAGCGTCAGGCTGGCTGAACTGTAAGAGTTTCGGAAATCAAGGTCAAGGGATTTATTTTATCTAGGGATTTAGGACTCGTAGTTTCGGGACAGGGCGCGGTCACTATCGAAACCACGGCATCGCGCGCTTGACCGATGAAACGGGAGAGAAGCAGTACGGATGTGGTCAGAGCAAGTTGGCTTTCGTGATCGTTTGGTGATTAGAAAGCTTTCTCGCTGAAGCCGAATCTGGCTTGGAGTGAAAACGTCGATAATATTATAAGTTACGAATATATTATTTTAACAGTTAATTATCTTTATTAGTTTTGTTGTTTTCTACAAAGAGCGTTGATCGATTATTTATTTTATTACATTAACATTTTAATATTAGACTCTTATATTAGTTCGTCTCTGACGATTCAACGCCTCGGGAGCGGCAAATATTTGTAATTTCTGATTTGTGCGGTATGTTATTTCAGCGCCCTTGTTTGTACGGATTAAATCGAAAATTTTTCTTTCTCTCGATTTAGCCGAAGCATATTTCCTTGTCTTGCTCATCCGTCGCAACAGTCTTCTTCTTCGTCTTTGTTCATATTCGGATATATGTTTCCAGCTGCGACTAACCATCGCAACGTATTTAAGAGATCTCCAGTCTAGCATCGCCATTACCATGCTCGATATTTCGAGAGGTAATTCTTTTATAAAATCAATTTTATTTTCGTCGTACAAGCCGAAAGTAATGTCGATGGACAACAGTCTTTTAAAAAGTTTCTCCAGTGTCTGCATTTTTTCTCCGTATCTTGGCGAATTCTCGCTTTATATAAACCTCGAAAGTAATGTTCACTTTCGAGAAAATTTTCCGTGACGTAGCCGCCTAGCGGCTCGGGCGCGAACTAAACAAAATTAAAATTAAAAATTAAAAAATTAAAAGAAGTTTATAGTGGAACCCAGAAACATGAAAGCCTCGGATCCGAGTCGGAGATAATATTGATCCAACCGAGATAGAGAAGCATAACGACGCAAAAAAGGACTGCGATCAAATCTAAATATTAGTATCACTTTACGAACCAAAGTTTATTTTGTCAACTAGCTTATAAGAATTATTTGATCGCTTAAATGTAGTGTATTTTGTGTTTTCGTATTTGGATGAGCGTCCTTCGAGGTCGAATGTAGCGTCAGGCTGGCTGAACTGTAAGAGTTTCGGAAATAAAGGTCAAGGGATTTATTTTATCTAGGGATTTAGGACTCGTAGTTTCGGGACAGGGCGCGGTCACTATCGAAACCACGGCATCGCGCGCTTGACCGATGAAACGGGAGAGAAGCAATATGGATGTGGTCAGAGCAAGTCGGCTTTCGCGATCGTTTCGTGATTAGAAAGCTTTCTCGCTGAAGCCGAGTCTGGCTTGGAGTGAAAACGTCGATAATATTATAAGTTACGAATATATTATTTTAACAGTTAATTATCTTTATTAGTTTTGTTGTTTTCAACAAAGAGCGTTGATCGATTATTTATTTTATTACATTAACATTTTAATATTAGACTCTTATATTAGTTCGTCCCTGACGATTCAACGCCTCGGGAACGGCAAATATTTGTAATTTCTGATTTGTGCGGTACGTTATTTCAGCGCCCTTGTTTGTACGGTTTAAATCGAAAATTTT
>JAXRKO010001605.1:0-13533 GCA_037039905.1 Formica aserva
TTTAATATGTGAATAAATTTTTATAGTTAGTTTTCGTTCATAAAAAAGTTATAGAAAAATATGTAATTTATAATGAGAACATTAATAATTATATGTATATGTTAGCGACTTTTCGGCATAACAAGATAACCGTTAGGATCATGCCTGCTCACGTATTTACTGTTTTTTGTAGTTTGTCGATATAATATCTGCCGAGGACGGATACCGAGACGTGCTCTCGCGCGATTGGATCCTTTCGAAAAGATCGGTTGTATTTTGCTGTCGTATATAAGCAGCCGCCGCGCGACGACACACACACACCGTTAGTCAGAGCCGCGAGAGTCAAAATAAATAATAAAAGTGAATTAAATTTAATATTCTCTCTCTTATTTTGTACCCGCTAACATATAAATGTATGATTATGTATATTTATTATGATAAATGTATTGTGACATCCTAGCCACATATTTTTATTTGAATAAATTCTGCATTAACATTTATAACCTTTAAAGGAATGCCAATAAGAAAAATCTACTCATCAATATTCAAAAGAGCAAGTTGAAGTTTAATTTCTAACATTCATATACTTTTATACTCTCATATATGACGCATCCTGTATAAGATCCCGAACTATACGTTTGACATATTGTTGCGGATCGTCCTCGATATATCTCGAAACGCGCAACGCAACAGCCCAACATTCGCGAACCGCGTCACTCCCGCACGCTCGAGCGTGCACAGAGCGCTCTGCGCATTACATGTACACGGTATACGCTTGTGTGTGTATCCCCACCATTACGGAGTCGTGTTGCTCGCGTCTCAATTCTGGCATCACTGACCTCAGTTTCTGTGCTATCACGCCTATCCTCGACCAAATTTTTAATATAACCCCATACAAAATAATCCAATACGTCGAAGTCTGGTGATCGAGCTGGCCAAATAATTGGACCACCACGTCCTATCCATCTTCCGGGGTAATGCGCATTTAAAAATTCGCGGACCTGCCGAGAGAAATGCGCAGGAGCACCGTCGTGTTGAAAAATTATTTCTGCTCTTACGCGGAGAGGAACATTTTCGAGTAGAGCAGGCAACTCATTTTGTAAGAAATTTACATATATCTCTTCATTTAATCGAGGCGGTAAGAAATCTGGACCGATCTGAAAATGGCCAAAAAAAGTTATTAAAGCTACAAAAGAAAATTCTTTAACTTACTAATAATGAAGGAATTTATTTACAATTTGATCCGCTATTATTCCTGCTCATACGTTTATTCATGGACCAGCGATATTGGTATGCGCTCTGACGAATGGCATGCGGGTTTTCTTCTTGCCATATCAAATAGTTGCGACTGTTAAATACTCCGTTTGGCGTAAAAGTCTTTAATTAAAGTTTTTAATCAAAATTTCTTTTTTATTTGTAATAATATTTAATTTTTATATAAATTCTTAATTTTTCGTATTAATTTCTAATTTTAAATGATTCTATTAATTTTTAATTTTGTTTTTTTTGTCTTTTGTTTTATCTTATTCTTTTAATAATTTTTTGAGGATATCCTGAGAGAATATGCATATTGTTATTAGAATGTAGACTGTTCACATTTTTAACGATTTTTATAACATTATAAAATTTTGGAAATAAACTTTATAACAACTTTTTATTCAGATGGTGCTACTTTTTAATATCATTATTTTTATAGAATATATTTTACAAAGTATTGAAATAATTTGTAAAACATTTTTCACGCCTTAAAATAACACTATTTTGTGCAGATTAAAATAACTATTTTGTAGATTAAAATAGCACTATTTAAAAAATAGTTTTTTACAATAGTTTTTTTACAGTTGAAATAACACTATTTTGTAAATACATATAACAGTTCTTCACAACTGGCGTGTGTACACTTGGCGTCTTCCTTTACCTTTTTCTAATTAAAATGTACGTTTTTAAGGATTATATTGGTCCACTCGTACCCGCCCGCAGTATCTGCATACAGACGCATAATCGCTATGATACATTATACACACACACACACACACACACACACACACACACACACACACGCCGTTACCAATACGTATACACACATAACGCGCATAACCGCTATGAATGCTTGTATATACGCATATACCGTGAGCATATAGAGTGGGCACGTATATGCATACATGTATGCCAAAAAGCCAAAATATCAAGACATAACATCTAGCTTAAAAGAATATTTATAAACCTCACGCGACATACTTACAGATATCATAGCATCGATCATTATCAGTATTTGAGGATGTCGATATTGCCTAATCAGATTCGACCGATTCTCAGCATGGCCAAAACGATATCAATACGAGACATAAATAGTCGCTCAACATTTAGTCGTACTTACTTTGAATCGCACGATAAGGCACGCCAGGATCATAATTGATCAAGGACAGCAGTTTGAAGCCGATCTGTTCAGACATCCAACATTACTACCTGGCACGGCGCATCTGAGAACAATAGCCTAACGTGTAGCAGCCAACGGAGCACAACATCACAAGTCTATCTACGATACGACGCTCCAACAGGAATTCTCCAGCCGCCATACAAAGTGTTCAACAGAAGTAAAAAGACGTTCAAGCTAAGGATCAACGGCCAACATACTAACATCACGATCGATAGGTTAAAATCAGCATACATATCCTGAAGGGAGAAACCTCGGAAGAAGCAAGACTAACACAACAGAACCCAGCAGCAGAATGACAGACCAGAAACAACCGAAAGAACATTGCGTCCAATAGTCAGATTTAGCAATAGCTAAAGGAAGACTCTCCCCCAAACAAATCCTATGGCATCACAGTATTTCACCACGACAAGCAAAAGCGTACGCAGCGCCTGCGCGCAGGCAATTAGCGCGTGAGTAGTTTTCACGCACAAAGCACGTGTCGCGGAATTTTCTTGCAAACGCGCCACGAGTAGTTCGCGGTTTCGCCGCGGGGCGGCGAATTACGCGAGCAGTATCTTGTAAGAGGAAAGCCCTCAGGAGAGTACTTAAGACCTCGCGCGACGAGCAGAGATCAATTAATTCAAAATTAATATGTGCTACCTCTGCTGTCGCTATTACCGCCGTCGTCACTTAGGACGACGTCGAGTGAGACGCTTCAGACGATTGCGGGTTCTCCTCGGATCACGGCGGCACAGGAGCCAGTATCAGGGGCCATTAACACCGCCCGGGACGCCTCCACCACTACGCCGTGCAGTCTCATCCAGGGCTGCTGAACGGAACACGATGCAGCATCATGTGGCGAGAACGCAGAGCTCCGCGTAGGCCATCGTGCTCGCATTCCAACGGCTCTTTTTAGAGCCAAGCAACTTTATCCCAATCGGTCCTTTTTAGGACCATATTCCAACGGCTTTTATCGGGGCCGGTGATGCCAGAATTGCACGATACATTTTATTGTACGAGAAATGTATCGATTGTCCAACAAATATATTCAATCCAATGAAGTTGACGAATATAGTGCAATGAGCTCCCGCTATTTTGCAAATTTTTTATTTGTTTATTATAACATTAAAAAATAAAAAAATGTTTTTTTTATTTTTGCAACTATATTATTTGTTTCAAACGATTCTTTTCATCCATCTTGCGTATTAAAAAAATATTAAATTAATGTGATTAAAAAGTACTGTAACAAACTATATATTAAAAAATGTATATCATATATAATCATAATTATATATTTAACTTCACTTTCTATGTATACATAGATATTTACAATAATATTACCACACACAAACGTATACTGACCACATATATATGATTGTGTTGTTGACAGATTTAAAACAATAATGAATGCCCTGATTCAGGGCCCCTACAAAATAGAACGCATCACATCCTCTGGAATTGCGACACGATCATATATATTGTACATAGAAACGAATAAATCAAGTATACAAAGAGAACGACACTCTTCACTCTATAATTTGCCAACAAACTCCTCAGCATTTTAGCGAACACACAAACAACCGTTAAAAATTTAATATGTGAATAAATTTTTATAGTTAGTTTTCGTTCATAAAAAAGTTATAGAAAAATATGTAATTTATAATGAGAACATTAATAATTATATGTATATGTCAGCGACTTTTCGGCATAACAAGATAACCGTTAGGATCATGCCTGCTCACGTATTTACTGTTTTTTGTAGTTTGTCGATATAATATCTGCCGAGGACGGATACCGAGACGTGCTCTCGCGCGATTGGATCCTTTCGAAAAGATCGGTTGTATTTTGCTGTCGTATATAAGCAGCCGCCGCGCGACGACACACACACACCGTTAGTCAGAGCCGCGAGAGTCAAAATAAATAATAAAAGTGAATTAAATTTAATATTCTCTCTCTTATTTTGTACCCGCTAACATATAAATGTATGATTATGTATATTTATTATGATAAATGTATTGTGACATCCTAGCCACATATTTTTATTTGAATAAATTCTGCATTAACATTTATAACCTTTAAAGGAATGCCAATAAGAAAAATCTACTCATCAATATTCAAAAGAGCAAGTTGAAGTTTAATTTCTAACATTCATATACTTTTATACTCTCATATATGACGCATCCTGTATAAGATCCCGAACTATACGTTTGACATATTGTTGCGGATCGTCCTCGATATATCTCGAAACGCGCAACGCAACAGCCCAACATTCGCGAACCGCGTCACTCCCGCACGCTCGAGCGTGCACAGAGCGCTCTGCGCATTACATGTACACGGTATACGCTTGTGTGTGTATCCCCACCATTACGGAGTCGTGTTGCTCGCGTCTCAATTCTGGCATCACTGACCTCAGCTTCTGTGCTATCACGCCTATCCTCGACCAAATTTTTAATATAACCCCATACAAAATAATCCAATACGTCGAAGTCTGGTGATCGCGCTGGCCAAATAATTGGACTACCACGTCCTATCCATCTTCCGGGGTAATGCGCATTTAAAAATTCGCGGACCTGCCGAGAGAAATGCGCAGGAGCACCGTCGTGTTGAAAAATTATTTCTGCTCTTACGCGGAGAGGAACATTTTCGAGTAGAGCAGGCAACTCATTTTGTAAGAAATTTACATATATCTCTTCATTTAATCGAGGCGGTAAGAAATCTGGACCGATCTGAAAATGGCCAAAAAAAGTTATTAAAGCTACAAAAGAAAATTCTTTAACTTACTAATAATGAAGGAATTTATTTACAATTTGATCCGCTATTATTCCTGCTCATACGTTTATTCATGGACCAGCGATATTGGTATGCGCTCTGACGAATGGCATGCGGGTTTTCTTCTTGCCATATCAAATAGTTGCGACTGTTAAATACTCCGTTTGGCGTAAAAGTCTTTAATTAAAGTTTTTAATCAAAATTTCTTTTTTATTTGTAATAATATTTAATTTTTATATAAATTCTTAATTTTTCGTATTAATTTCTAATTTTAAATGATTCTATTAATTTTTAATTTTGTTTTTTTTGTCTTTTGTTTTATCTTATTCTTTTAATAATTTTTTGAGGATATCCTGAGAGAATATGCATATTGTTATTAGAATGTAGACTGTTCACATTTTTAACGATTTTTATAACATTATAAAATTTTGGAAATAAACTTTATAACAACTTTTTATTCAGATGGTGCTACTTTTTAATATCATTATTTTTATAAAATATATTTTACAAAGTATTGAAATAATTTGTAAAACATTTTTCACGCCTTAAAATAACACTATTTTGTGCAGATTAAAATAACTATTTTGTAGATTAAAATAGCACTATTTAAAAAATAGTTTTTTACAATAGTTTTTTTACAGTTGAAATAACACTATTTTGTAAATACATATAACAGTTCTTCACAACTGGCGTGTGTACACTTGGCGTCTTCCTTTACCTTTTTCTAATTAAAATGTACGTTTTTAAGGATTATATTGGTCCACTCGTACCCGCCCGCAGTATCTGCATACAGACGCATAATCGCTATGATACATTATACACACACACACACACACACACACACACACACACACACACACACGCCGTTACCAATACGTATACACACATAACGCGCATAACCGCTATGAATGCTTGTATATACGCATATACCGTGAGCATATAGAGTGGGCACGTATATGCATACATGTATGCCAAAAAGCCAAAATATCAAGACATAACATCTAGCTTAAAAGAATATTTATAAACCTCACGCGACATACTTACAGATATCATAGCATCGATCATTATCAGTATTTGAGGATGTCGATATTGCCTAATCAGATTCGACCGATTCTCAGCATGGCCAAAACGATATCAATACGAGACATAAATAGTCGCTCAACATTTAGTCGTACTTACTTTGAATCGCACGATAAGGCACGCCAGGATCATAATTGATCAAGGACAGCAGTTTGAAGCCGATCTGTTCAGACATCCAACATTACTACCTGGCACGGCGCATCTGAGAACAATAGCCTAACGTGTAGCAGCCAACGGAGCACAACATCACAAGTCTATCTACGATACGACGCTCCAACAGGAATTCTCCAGCCGCCATACAAAGTGTTCAACAGAAGTAAAAAGACGTTCAAGCTAAGGATCAATGGCCAACATACTAACATCACGATCGATAGGTTAAAATCAGCATACATATCCTGAAGGGAGAAACATCGGAAGAAGCAAGACTAACACAACAGAACCCAGCAGCAGAATGACAGACCAGAAACAACCGAAAGAACATTGCGTCCAATAGTCAGATTTAGCAATAGCTAAAGGAAGACTCTCCCCCAAACAAATCCTATGGCATCACAGTATTTCACCACGACAAGCAAAAGCGTACGCAGCGCCTGCGCGCAGGCAATTAGCGCGTGAGTAGTTTTCACGCACAAAGCACGTGTCGCGGAATTTTCTTGCAAACGCGCCACGAGTAGTTCGCGGTTTCGCCGCGGGGCGGCGAATTACGCGAGCAGTATCTTGTAAGAGGAAAGCCCTCAGGAGAGTACTTAAGACCTCGCGCGACGAGCAGAGATCAATTAATTCAAAATTAATATGTGCTACCTCTGCTGTCGCTATTACCGCCGTCGTCACTTAGGACGACGTCGAGTGAGACGCTTCAGACGATTGCGGGTTCTCCTCGGATCACGGCGGCACAGGAGCCAGTATCAGGGGCCATTAACACCGCCCGGGACGCCTCCACCACTACGCCGTGCAGTCTCATCCAGGGCTGCTGAACGGAACACGATGCAGCATCATGTGGCGAGAACGCAGAGCTCCGCGTAGGCCATCGTGCTCGCATTCCAACGGCTCTTTTTAGAGCCAAGCAACTTTATCCCAATCGGTCCTTTTTAGGACCATATTCCAACGGCTTTTATCGGGGCCGGTGATGCCAGAATTGCACGATACATTTTATTGTACGAGAAATGTATCGATTGTCCAACAAATATATTCAATCCAATGAAGTTGACGAATATAGTGCAATGAGCTCCCGCTATTTTGCAAATTTTTTATTTGTTTATTATAACATTAAAAAATAAAAAAATGTTTTTTTTATTTTTGCAACTATATTATTTGTTTCAAACGATTCTTTTCATCCATCTTGCGTATTAAAAAAATATTAAATTAATGTGATTAAAAAGTACTGTAACAAACTATATATTAAAAAATGTATATCATATATAATCATAATTATATATTTAACTTCACTTTCTATGTATACATAGATATTTACAATAATATTACCACACACAAACGTATACTGACCATATATATATGATTGTGTTGTTGACAGATTTAAAACAATAATGAATGCCCTGATTCAGGGCCCCTACAAAATAGAACGCATCACATCCTCTGGAATTGCGACACGATCATATATATTGTACATAGAAACGAATAAATCAAGTATACAAAGAGAACGACACTCTTCACTCTATAATTTGCCAACAAACTCCTCAGCATTTTAGCGAACACACAAACAACCGTTAAAAATTTAATATGTGAATAAATTTTTATAGTTAGTTTTCGTTCATAAAAAAGTTATAGAAAAATATGTAATTTATAATGAGAACATTAATAATTATATGTATATGTCAGCGACTTTTCGGCATAACAAGATAACCGTTAGGATCATGCCTGCTCACGTATTTACTGTTTTTTGTAGTTTGTCGATATAATATCTGCCGAGGACGGATACCGAGACGTGCTCTCGCGCGATTGGATCCTTTCGAAAAGATCGGTTGTATTTTGCTGTCGTATATAAGCAGCCGCCGCGCGACGACACACACACACCGTTAGTCAGAGCCGCGAGAGTCAAAATAAATAATAAAAGTGAATTAAATTTAATATTCTCTCTCTTATTTTGTACCCGCTAACATATAAATGTATGATTATGTATATTTATTATGATAAATGTATTGTGACATCCTAGCCACATATTTTTATTTGAATAAATTCTGCATTAACATTTATAACCTTTAAAGGAATGCCAATAAGAAAAATCTACTCATCAATATTCAAAAGAGCAAGTTGAAGTTTAATTTCTAACATTCATATACTTTTATACTCTCATATATGACGCATCCTGTATAAGATCCCGAACTATACGTTTGACATATTGTTGCGGATCGTTCTCGATATATCTCGAAACGCGCAACGCAACAGCCCAACATTCGCGAACCGCGTAACTCCCGCACGCTCGAGCGTGCACAGAGCGCTCTGCGCATTACATGTACACGGTATACGCTTGTGTGTGTATCCCCACCATTACGGAGTCGTGTTGCTCGCGTCTCAATTCTGGCATCACTGACCTCAGCTTCTGTGCTATCACGCCTATCCTCGACCAAATTTTTAATATAACCCCTTACAAAATAATCCAGTACGTCGAAGTCTGGTGATCGCGCTGGCCAAATAATTGGACCACCACGTCCTATCCATCTTCCGGGGTAATGCGCATTTAAAAATTCGCGGACCTGCCGAGAGAAATGCGCAGGAGCACCGTCGTGTTGAAAAATTATTTCTGCTCTTACGCGGAGAGGAACATTTTCGAGTAGAGCAGGCAACTCATTTTGTAAGAAATTTACATATATCTCTTCATTTAATCGAGGCGGTAAGAAATCTGGACCGATCTGAAAATGGCCAAAAAAAGTTATTAAAGCTACAAAAGAAAATTCTTTAACTTACTAATAATGAAGGAATTTATTTACAATTTGATCCGCTATTATTCCTGCTCATACGTTTATTCATGGACCAGCGATATTGGTATGCGCTCTGACGAATGGCATGCGGGTTTTCTTCTTGCCATATCAAATAGTTGCGACTGTTAAATACTCCGTTTGGCGTAAAAGTCTTTAATTAAAGTTTTTAATCAAAATTTCTTTTTTATTTGTAATAATATTTAATTTTTATATAAATTCTTAATTTTTCGTATTAATTTCTAATTTTAAATGATTCTATTAATTTTTAATTTTGTTTTTTTTGTCTTTTGTTTTATCTTATTCTTTTAATAATTTTTTGAGGATATCCTGAGAGAATATGCATATTGTTATTAGAATGTAGACTGTTCACATTTTTAACGATTTTTATAACATTATAAAATTTTGGAAATAAACTTTATAACAACTTTTTATTCAGATGGTGCTACTTTTTAATATCATTATTTTTATAAAATATATTTTACAAAGTATTGAAATAATTTGTAAAACATTTTTCACGCCTTAAAATAACACTATTTTGTGCAGATTAAAATAACTATTTTGTAGATTAAAATAGCACTATTTAAAAAATAGTTTTTTACAATAGTTTTTTTACAGTTGAAATAACACTATTTTGTAAATACATATAACAGTTCTTCACAACTGGCGTGTGTACACTTGGCGTCTTCCTTTACCTTTTTCTAATTAAAATGTACGTTTTTAAGGATTATATTGGTCCACTCGTACCCGCCCGCAGTATCTGCATACAGACGCATAATCGCTATGATACATTATACACACACACACACACACACACACACACACACACACACACACGCCGTTACCAATACGTATACACACATAACGCGCATAACCGCTATGAATGCTTGTATATACGCATATACCGTGAGCATATAGAGTGGGCACGTATATGCATACATGTATGCCAAAAAGCCAAAATATCAAGACATAACATCTAGCTTAAAAGAATATTTATAAACCTCACGCGACATACTTACAGATATCATAGCATCGATCATTATCAGTATTTGAGGATGTCGATATTGCCTAATCAGATTCGACCGATTCTCAGCATGGCCAAAACGATATCAATACGAGACATAAATAGTCGCTCAACATTTAGTCGTACTTACTTTGAATCGCACGATAAGGCACGCCAGGATCATAATTGATCAAGGACAGCAGTTTGAAGCCGATCTGTTCAGACATCCAACATTACTACCTGGCACGGCGCATCTGAGAACAATAGCCTAACGTGTAGCAGCCAACGGAGCACAACATCACAAGTCTATCTACGATACGACGCTCCAACAGGAATTCTCCAGCCGCCATACAAAGTGTTCAACAGAAGTAAAAAGACGTTCAAGCTAAGGATCAACGGCCAACATACTAACATCACGATCGATAGGTTAAAATCAGCATACATATCCTGAAGGGAGAAACCTCGGAAGAAGCAAGACTAACACAACAGAACCCAGCAGCAGAATGACAGACCAGAAACAACCGAAAGAACATTGCGTCCAATAGTCAGATTTAGCAATAGCTAAAGGAAGACTCTCCCCCAAACAAATCCTATGGCATCACAGTATTTCACCACGACAAGCAAAAGCGTACGCAGCGCCTGCGCGCAGGCAATTAGCGCGTGAGTAGTTTTCACGCACAAAGCACGTGTCGCGGAATTTTCTTGCAAACGCGCCACGAGTAGTTCGCGGTTTCGCCGCGGGGCGGCGAATTACGCGAGCAGTATCTTGTAAGAGGAAAGCCCTCAGGAGAGTACTTAAGACCTCGCGCGACGAGCAGAGATCAATTAATTCAAAATTAATATGTGCTACCTCTGCTGTCGCTATTACCGCCGTCGTCACTTAGGACGACGTCGAGTGAGACGCTTCAGACGATTGCGGGTTCTCCTCGGATCACGGCGGCACAGGAGCCAGTATCAGGGGCCATTAACACCGCCCGGGACGCCTCCACCACTACGCCGTGCAGTCTCATCCAGGGCTGCTGAACGGAACACGATGCAGCATCATGTGGCGAGAACGCAGAGCTCCGCGTAGGCCATCGTGCTCGCATTCCAACGGCTCTTTTTAGAGCCAAGCAACTTTATCCCAATCGGTCCTTTTTAGGACCATATTCCAACGGCTTTTATCGGGGCCGGTGATGCCAGAATTGCACGATACATTTTATTGTACGAGAAATGTATCGATTGTCCAACAAATATATTCAATCCAATGAAGTTGACGAATATAGTGCAATGAGCTCCCGCTATTTTGCAAATTTTTTATTTGTTTATTATAACATTAAAAAATAAAAAAATGTTTTTTTTATTTTTGCAACTATATTATTTGTTTCAAACGATTCTTTTCATCCATCTTGCGTATTAAAAAAATATTAAATTAATGTGATTAAAAAGTACTGTAACAAACTATATATTAAAAAATGTATATCATATATAATCATAATTATATATTTAACTTCACTTTCTATGTATACATAGATATTTACAATAATATTACCACACACAAACGTATACTGACCACATATATATGATTGTGTTGTTGACAGATTTAAAACAATAATGAATGCCCTGATTCAGGGCCCCTACAAAATAGAACGCATCACATCCTCTGGAATTGCGACACGATCATATATATTGTACATAGAAACGAATAAATCAAGTATACAAAGAGAACGACACTCTTCACTCTATAATTTGCCAACAAACTCCTCAGCATTTTAGCGAACACACAAACAACCGTTAAAAATTTAATATGTGAATAAATTTTTATAGTTAGTTTTCGTTCATAAAAAAGTTATAGAAAAATATGTAATTTATAATGAGAACATTAATAATTATATGTATATGTCAGCGACTTTTCGGCATAACAAGATAACCGTTAGGATCATGCCTGCTCACGTATTTACTGTTTTTTGTAGTTTGTCGATATAATATCTGCCGAGGACGGATACCGAGACGTGCTCTCGCGCGATTGGATCCTTTCGAAAAGATCGGTTGTATTTTGCTGTCGTATATAAGCAGCCGCCGCGCGACGACACACACACACCGTTAGTCAGAGCCGCGAGAGTCAAAATAAATAATAAAAGTGAATTAAATTTAATATTCTCTCTCTTATTTTGTACCCGCTAACATATAAATGTATGATTATGTATATTTATTATGATAAATGTATTGTGACATCCTAGCCACATATTTTTATTTGAATAAATTCTGCATTAACATTTATAACCTTTAAAGGAATGCCAATAAGAAAAATCTACTCATCAATATTCAAAAGAGCAAGTTGAAGTTTAATTTCTAACATTCATATACTTTTATACTCTCATATATGACGCATCCTGTATAAGATCCCGAACTATACGTTTGACATATTGTTGCGGATCGTTCTCGATATATCTCGAAACGCGCAACGCAACAGCCCAACATTCGCGAACCGCGTAACTCCCGCACGCTCGAGCGTGCACAGAGCGCTCTGCGCATTACATGTACACGGTATACGCTTGTGTGTGTATCCCCACCATTACGGAGTCGTGTTGCTCGCGTCTCAATTCTGGCATCACTGACCTCAGCTTCTGTGCTATCACGCCTATCCTCGACCAAATTTTTAATATAACCCCATACAAAATAATCCAGTACGTCGAAGTCTGGTGATCGCGCTGGCCAAATAATTGGACTACCACGTCCTATCCATCTTCCGGGGTAATGCGCATTTAAAAATTCGCGGACCTGCCGAGAGAAATGCGCAGGAGCACCGTCGTGTTGAAAAATTATTTCTGCTCTTACGCGGAGAGGAACATTTTCGAGTAGAGCAGGCAACTCATTTTGTAAGAAATTTACATATATCTCTTCATTTAATCGAGGCGGTAAGAAATATGGACCGATCTGAAAATTGCCAAAAAAAGTTATTAAAGCTACAAAAGAAAATTCTTTAACTTACTAATAATGAAGGAATTTATTTACAATTTGATCCGCTATTATTCCTGCTCATACGTTTATTTATGGACCAGCGATATTGGTATGCGCTCTGACGAATGGCATGCGGGTTTTCTTCTTGCCATATCAAATAGTTGCGACTGTTAAATACTCCGTTTGGCGTAAAAGTCTTTAATTAAAGTTTTTAATCAAAATTTCTTTTTTATTTGTAATAATATTTAATTTTTATATAAATTCTTAATTTTTCGTATTAATTTCTAATTTTAAATGATTCTATTAATTTTTAATTTTGTTTTTTTTTGTCTTTTGTTTTATCTTATTTTTTTAATAATTTTTTGAGGATATCCTGAGAGGATATGCATATTGTTATTAGAATGTAGACTGTTCAC
>JAXRKO010001606.1:0-13531 GCA_037039905.1 Formica aserva
AAGAAGCAAGACTAACACAACAGAACCCAGCAGCAGAATGACAGACCAGAAACAACCGAAAGAACATTGCGTCCAATAGTCAGATTTAGCAATAGCTAAAGGAAGACTCTCCCCAAACAAAGGGGTCCTATGGCATCTCATTATTTCACCACCACAAGCGAAAGCGTACGCAGCGCCTGCGCGCAGGCAATTAGCGCGTGAGTAGTTTTCACGCACAAAGCACGTGTCGCGGAATTTTCTTGCAAACGCGCCACGAGTAGTTCGCGGTTTCGCCGCGGGGCGGCGAATTACGCGAGCAGTATCTTGTAAGAGGAAAGCCCTCAGGAGAGTACTTAAGACCTCGCGCGACGAGCCGAGATCAATTAATTCAAAATTAATATGTGCTACCTCTGCTGTCGCTATTACCGCCGTCGTCACTTAGGACGACGTCGAGTGAGACGCTTCAGACGATTGCGGGTTCTCCTCGGCTCACGGCGGCACAGGAGCCAGTATCAGGGGCCATTAACACCGCCCGGGACGCCTCCACCACTACGCCGTGCAGTCTCATCCAGGGCTGCTGAACGGAACACGATGCAGCATCATGTGGCGAGAACGCAGAGCTCCGCGTAGGCCATCGTGCTCGCATTCCAACGGCTCTTTTTAGAGCCAAGCAACTTTATCCCAATCGGTCCTTTTTAGGACCATATTCCAACGGCTTTTATCGGGGCCGGTGATGCCAGAATTGCACGATACATTTTATTGTACGAGAAATGTATCGATTGTCCAACAAATATATTCAATCCAATGAAGTTGACGAATATAGTGCAATGAGCTCCCGCTATTTTGCAAATTTTTTATTTGTTTATTATAACATTAAAAAATAAAAAAATGTTTTTTTTATTTTTGCAACTATATTATTTGTTTCAAACGATTCTTTTCATCCATCTTGCGTATTAAAAAAATATTAAATTAATGTGATTAAAAAGTACTGTAACAAACTATATATTAAAAAATGTATATCATATATAATCATAATTATATATTTAACTTCACTTTCTATGTATACATAGATATTTACAATACTATTACCACACACAAACGTATACTGACCACATATATATGATTGTGTTGTTGACAGATTTAAAACAATAATGAATGCCCTGATTCAGGGCCCCTACAAAATAGAACGCATCACATCCTCTGGAATTGCGACACGATCATATATATTGTACATAGAAACGAATAAATCAAGTATACAAAGAGAACGACACTCTTCACTCTATAATTTGCCAACAAACTCCTCAGCATTTTAGCGAACACACAAACAACCGTTAAAAATTTAATATGTGAATAAATTTTTATAGTTAGTTTTCGTTCATAAAAAAGTTATAGAAAAATATGTAATTTATAATGAGAACATTAATAATTATATGTATATGTTAGCGACTTTTCGGCATAACAAGATAACCGTTAGGATCATGCCTGCTCACGTATTTACTGTTTTTTGTAGTTTGTCGATATAATATCTGCCGAGGACGGATACCGAGACGTGCTCTCGCGCGATTGGATCCTTTCGAAAAGATCGGTTGTATTTTGCTGTCGTATATAAGCAGCCGCCGCGCGACGACACACACACACACCGTTAGTTAGAGCCGCGAGAGTCAAAATAAATAATAAAAGTGAATTAAATTTAATATTCTCTCTCTTATTTTGTACCCGCTAACATATAAATGTATGATTATGTATATTTATTATGATAAATGTATTGTGACATCCTAGCCACATATTTTTATTTAAATAAATTTTGCATTAACATTTATAACCTTTAAAGGAATGCCAATAAGAAAAATCTACTCATCAATATTCAAAAGAGCAAGTTGAAGTTTAATTTCTAACATTCATATACTTTTATACTCTCATATATGACGCATCCTGTATAAGATCCCGAACTATACGTTTGACATATTGTTGCGGATCGTCCTCGATATATCTCGAAACGCGCAACGCAACAGCCCAACATTCGCGAACCGCGTCACTCCCGCACGCTCGAGCGTGCACAGAGCGCTCTGCGCATTACATGTACACGGTATACGCTTGTGTGTGTATCCCCACCATTACGGAGTCGTGTTGCTCGCGTCTCAATTCTGGCATCACTGACCTCAGTTTCTGTGCTATCACGCCTATCCTCGACCAAATTTTTAATATAACCCCATACAAAATAATCCAATACGTCGAAGTCTGGTGATCGAGCTGGCCAAATAATTGGACCACCACGTCCTATCCATCTTCCGGGGTAATGCGCATTTAAAAATTCGCGGACCTGCCGAGAGAAATGCGCAGGAGCACCGTCGTGTTGAAAAATTATTTCTGCTCTTACGCGGAGAGGAACATTTTCGAGTAGAGCAGGCAACTCATTTTGTAAGAAATTTACATATATCTCTTCATTTAATCGAGGCGGTAAGAAATCTGGACCGATCTGAAAATGGCCAAAAAAAGTTATTAAAGCTACAAAAGAAAATTCTTTAACTTACTAATAATGAAGGAATTTATTTACAATTTGATCCGCTATTATTCCTGCTCATACGTTTATTCATGGACCAGCGATATTGGTATGCGCTCTGACGAATGGCATGCGGGTTTTCTTCTTGCCATATCAAATAGTTGCGACTGTTAAATACTCCGTTTGGCGTAAAAGTCTTTAATTAAAGTTTTTAATCAAAATTTCTTTTTTATTTGTAATAATATTTAATTTTTATATAAATTCTTAATTTTTCGTATTAATTTCTAATTTTAAATGATTCTATTAATTTTTAATTTTGTTTTTTTTGTCTTTTGTTTTATCTTATTCTTTTAATAATTTTTTGAGGATATCCTGAGAGAATATGCATATTGTTATTAGAATGTAGACTGTTCACATTTTTAACGATTTTTATAACATTATAAAATTTTGGAAATAAACTTTATAACAACTTTTTCTTCAGATGGTGCTGCTTTTTAATATCATTATTTTTATAGAATATATTTTACAAAGTATTGAAATAATTTGTAAAACATTTTTCACGCCTTAAAATAACACTATTTTGTGCAGATTAAAATAACTATTTTGTAGATTAAAATAGCACTATTTAAAAAATAGTTTTTTACAATAGTTTTTTTACAGTTGAAATAACACTATTTTGTAAATACATATAACAGTTCTTCACAACTGGCGTGTGTACACTTGGCGTCTTCCTTTACCTTTTTCTAATTAAAATGTACGTTTTTAGGGATTATATTGGTCCACTCGTACCCGCCCGCAGTATCTGCATACAGACGCATAATCGCTATGATACATTATACACACACACACACACACACACACACACACACACACACACACACACACGCCGTTACCAATACGTATACACACATAACGCGCATAACCGCTATGAATGCTTGTATATACGCATATACCGTGAGCATATAGAGTGGGCACGTATATGCATACATGTATGCCAAAAAGCCAAAATATCAAGACATAACATCTAGCTTAAAAGAATATTTATAAACCTCACGCGACATACTTACAGATATCATAGCATCGATCATTATCAGTATTTGAGGATGTCGATATTGCCTAATCAGATTCGACCGATTTTCAGCATGGCCAAAACGATATCAATACGAGACATAAATAGTCGCTCAACATTTAGTCGTACTTACTTTGAATCGCACGATAAGGCACGCCAGGATCATAATTGATCAAGGACAGCAGTTTGAAGCCGATCTGTTCAGACATCCAACATTACTACCTGGCACGGCGCATCTGAGAACAATAGCCTAACGTGTAGCAGCCAACGGAGCACAACATCACAAGTCTATCTACGATACGACGCTCCAACAGGAATTCTCCAGCCGCCATACAAAGTGTTCAACAGAAATAAAAAGACGTTCAAGCTAAGGATCAACGGCCAACATACTAACATCACGATCGATAGGTTAAAATCAGCATACATATCCTGAAGGGAGAAACCTCGGAAGAAGCAAGACTAACACAACAGAACCCAGCAGCAGAATGACAGACCAGAAACAACCGAAAGAACATTGCGTCCAATAGTCAGATTTAGCAATAGCTAAAGGAAGACTCTCCCCCAAACAAATCCTATGGCATCACAGTATTTCACCACGACAAGCAAAAGCGTACGCAGCGCCTGCGCGCAGGCAATTAGCGCGTGAGTAGTTTTCACGCACAAAGCACGTGTCGCGGAATTTTCTTGCAAACGCGCCACGAGTAGTTCGCGGTTTCGCCGCGGGGCGGCGAATTACGCGAGCAGTATCTTGTAAGAGGAAAGCCCTCAGGAGAGTACTTAAGACTTCGCGCGACGAGCAGAGATCAATTAATTCAAAATTAATATGTGCTACCTCTGCTGTCGCTATTACCGCCGTCGTCACTTAGGACGACGTCGAATGAGACGCTTCAGACGATTGCGGGTTCTCCTCGGATCACGGCGGCACAGGAGCCAGTATCAGGGGCCATTAACACCGCCCGGGACGCCTCCACCACTACGCCGTGCAGTCTCATCCAGTGCTGCTGAACGGAACACGATGCAGCATCATGTGGCGAGAACGCAGAGCTCCGCGTAGGCCATCGTGCTCGCATTCCAACGGCTCTTTTTAGAGCCAAGCAACTTTATCCCAATCGGTCCTTTTTAGGACCATATTCCAACGGCTTTTATCGGGGCCGGTGATGCCAGAATTGCACGATACATTTTATTGTACGAGAAATGTATCGATTGTCCAACAAATATATTCAATCCAATGAAGTTGACGAATATAGTGCAATGAGCTCCCGCTATTTTGCAAATTTTTTATTTGTTTATTATAACATTAAAAAATAAAAAAATGTTTTTTTTATTTTTGCAACTATATTATTTGTTTCAAACGATTCTTTTCATCCATCTTGCGTATTAAAAAAATATTAAATTAATGTGATTAAAAAGTACTGTAACAAACTATATATTAAAAAATGTATATCATATATAATCATAATTATATATTTAACTTCACTTTCTATGTATACATAGATATTTACAATAATATTACCACACACAAACGTATACTGACCACATATATATGATTGTGTTGTTGACAGATTTAAAACAATAATGAATGCCCTGATTCAGGGCCCCTACAAAATAGAACGCATCACATCCTCTGGAATTGCGACACGATCATATATATTGTACATAGAAACGAATAAATCAAGTATACAAAGAGAACGACACTCTTCACTCTATAATTTGCCAACAAACTCCTCAGCATTTTAGCGAACACACAAACAACCGTTAAAAATTTAATATGTGAATAAATTTTTATAGTTAGTTTTCGTTCATAAAAAAGTTATAGAAAAATATGTAATTTATAATGAGAACATTAATAATTATATGTATATGTCAGCGACTTTTCGGCATAACAAGATAACCGTTAGGATCATGCCTGCTCACGTATTTACTGTTTTTTGTAGTTTGTCGATATAATATCTGCCGAGGACGGATACCGAGACGTGCTCTCGCGCGATTGGATCCTTTCGAAAAGATCGGTTGTATTTTGCTGTCGTATATAAGCAGCCGCCGCGCGACGACACACACACACACCGTTAGTCAGAGCCGCGAGAGTCAAAATAAATAATAAAAGTGAATTAAATTTAATATTCTCTCTCTTATTTTGTACCCGCTAACATATAAATGTATGATTATGTATATTTATTATGATAAATGTATTGTGACATCCTAGCCACATATTTTTATTTAAATAAATTTTGCATTAACATTTATAACCTTTAAAGGAATGCCAATAAGAAAAATCTACTCATCAATATTCAAAAGAGCAAGTTGAAGTTTAATTTCTAACATTCATATACTTTTATACTCTCATATATGACGCATCCTGTATAAGATCCCGAACTATACGTTTGACATATTGTTGCGGATCGTCCTCGATATATCTCGAAACGCGCAACGCAACAGCCCAACATTCGCGAACCGCGTCACTCCCGCACGCTCGAGCGTGCACAGAGCGCTCTGCGCATTACATGTACACGGTATACGCTTGTGTGTGTATCCCCACCATTACGGAGTCGTGTTGCTCGCGTCTCAATTCTGGCATCACTGACCTCAGTTTCTGTGCTATCACGCCTATCCTCGACCAAATTTTTAATATAACCCCATACAAAATAATCCAATACGTCGAAGTCTGGTGATCGAGCTGGCCAAATAATTGGACCACCACGTCCTATCCATCTTCCGGGGTAATGCGCATTTAAAAATTCGCGGACCTGCCGAGAGAAATGCGCAGGAGCACCGTCGTGTTGAAAAATTATTTCTGCTCTTACGCGGAGAGGAACATTTTCGAGTAGAGCAGGCAACTCATTTTGTAAGAAATTTACATATATCTCTTCATTTAATCGAGGCGGTAAGAAATCTGGACCGATCTGAAAATGGCCAAAAAAAGTTATTAAAGCTACAAAAGAAAATTCTTTAACTTACTAATAATGAAGGAATTTATTTACAATTTGATCCGCTATTATTCCTGCTCATACGTTTATTCATGGACCAGCGATATTGGTATGCGCTCTGACGAATGGCATGCGGGTTTTCTTCTTGCCATATCAAATAGTTGCGACTGTTAAATACTCCGTTTGGCGTAAAAGTCTTTAATTAAAGTTTTTAATCAAAATTTCTTTTTTATTTGTAATAATATTTAATTTTTATATAAATTCTTAATTTTTCGTATTAATTTCTAATTTTAAATGATTCTATTAATTTTTAATTTTTTTTTTTTTGTCTTTTGTTTTATCTTATTCTTTTAATAATTTTTTGAGGATATCCTGAGAGAATATGCATATTGTTATTAGAATGTAGACTGTTCACATTTTTAACGATTTTTATAACATTATAAAATTTTGGAAATAAACTTTATAACAACTTTTTATTCAGATGGTGCTACTTTTTAATATCATTATTTTTATAGAATATATTTTACAAAGTATTGAAATAATTTGTAAAACATTTTTCACGCCTTAAAATAACACTATTTTGTGCAGATTAAAATAACTATTTTGTAGATTAAAATAGCACTATTTAAAAAATAGTTTTTTACAATAGTTTTTTTACAGTTGAAATAACACTATTTTGTAAATACATATAACAGTTCTTCACAACTGGCGTGTGTACACTTGGCGTCTTCCTTTACCTTTTTCTAATTAAAATGTACGTTTTTAGGGATTATATTGGTCCACTCGTACCCGCCCGCAGTATCTGCATACAGACGCATAATCGCTATGATACATTATACACACACACACACACACACACACACACACACACACACGCCGTTACCAATACGTATACACACATAACGCGCATAACCGCTATGAATGCTTGTATATACGCATATACCGTGAGCATATAGAGTGGGCACGTATATGCATACATGTATGCCAAAAAGCCAAAATATCAAGACATAACATCTAGCTTAAAAGAATATTTATAAACCTCACACGACATACTTACAGATATCATAGCATCGATCATTATCAGTATTTGAGGATGTCGATATTGCCTAATCAGATTCGACCGATTCTCAGCATGGCCAAAACGATATCAATACGAGACATAAATATTCGCTCAACATTTAGTCGTACTTACTTTGAATCGCACGATAAGGCACGCCAGGATCATAATTGATCAAGGACAGCAGTTTGAAGCCGATCTGTTCAGACATCCAACATTACTACCTGGCACGGCGCATCTGAGAACAATAGCCTAACGTGTAGCAGCCAACGGAGCACAACATCACAAGTCTATCTACGATACGACGCTCCAACAGGAATTCTCCAGCCGCCATACAAAGTGTTCAACAGAAGTAAAAAGACGTTCAAGCTAAGGATCAACGGCCAACATACTAACATCACGATCGATAGGTTAAAATCAGCATACATATCCTGAAGGGAGAAACCTCGGAAGAAGCAAGACTAACACAACAGAACCCAGCAGCAGAATGACAGACCAGAAACAACCGAAAGAACATTGCGTCCAATAGTCAGATTTAGCAATAGCTAAAGGAAGACTCTCCCCCAAACAAATCCTATGGCATCACAGTATTTCACCACGACAAGCAAAAGCGTACGCAGCGCCTGCGCGCAGGCAATTAGCGCGTGAGTAGTTTTCACGCACAAAGCACGTGTCGCGGAATTTTCTTGCAAACGCGCCACGAGTAGTTCGCGGTTTCGCCGCGGGGCGGCGAATTACGCGAGCAGTATCTTGTAAGAGGAAAGCCCTCAGGAGAGTACTTAAGACCTCGCGCGACGAGCAGAGATCAATTAATTCAAAATTAATATGTGCTACCTCTGCTGTCGCTATTACCGCCGTCGTCACTTAGGACGACGTCGAGTGAGACGCTTCAGACGATTGCGGGTTCTCCTCGGATCACGGCGGCACAGGAGCCAGTATCAGGGGCCATTAACACCGCCCGGGACGCCTCCACCACTACGCCGTGCAGTCTCATCCAGGGCTGCTGAACGGAACACGATGCAGCATCATGTGGCGAGAACGCAGAGCTCCGCGTAGGCCATCGTGCTCGCATTCCAACGGCTCTTTTTAGAGCCAAGCAACTTTATCCCAATCGGTCCTTTTTAGGACCATATTCCAACGGCTTTTATCGGGGCCGGTGATGCCAGAATTGCACGATACATTTTATTGTACGAGAAATGTATCGATTGTCCAACAAATATATTCAATCCAATGAAGTTGACGAATATAGTGCAATGAGCTCCCGCTATTTTGCAAATTTTTTATTTGTTTATTATAACATTAAAAAATAAAAAAATGTTTTTTTTATTTTTGCAACTATATTATTTGTTTCAAACGATTCTTTTCATCCATCTTGCGTATTAAAAAAATATTAAATTAATGTGATTAAAAAGTACTGTAACAAACTATATATTAAAAAATGTATATCATATATAATCATAATTATATATTTAACTTCACTTTCTATGTATACATAGATATTTACAATAATATTACCACACACAAACGTATACTGACCACATATATATGATTGTGTTGTTGACAGATTTAAAACAATAATGAATGCCCTGATTCAGGGCCCCTACAAAATAGAACGCATCACATCCTCTGGAATTGCGACACGATCATATATATTGTACATAGAAACGAATAAATCAAGTATACAAAGAGAACGACACTCTTCACTCTATAATTTGCCAACAAACTCCTCAGCATTTTAGCGAACACACAAACAACCGTTAAAAATTTAATATGTGAATAAATTTTTATAGTTAGTTTTCGTTCATAAAAAAGTTATAGAAAAATATGTAATTTATAATGAGAACATTAATAATTATATGTATATGTCAGCGACTTTTCGGCATAACAAGATAACCGTTAGGATCATGCCTGCTCACGTATTTACTGTTTTTTGTAGTTTGTCGATATAATATCTGCCGAGGACGGATACCGAGACGTGCTCTCGCGCGATTGGATCCTTTCGAAAAGATCGGTTGTATTTTGCTGTCGTATATAAGCAGCCGCCGCGCGACGACACACACACACACCGTTAGTCAGAGCCGCGAGAGTCAAAATAAATAATAAAAGTGAATTAAATTTAATATTCTCTCTCTTATTTTGTACCCGCTAACATATAAATGTATGATTATGTATATTTATTATGATAAATGTATTGTGACATCCTAGCCACATATTTTTATTTAAATAAATTTTGCATTAACATTTATAACCTTTAAAGGAATGCCAATAAGAAAAATCTACTCATCAATATTCAAAAGAGCAAGTTGAAGTTTAATTTCTAACATTCATATACTTTTATACTCTCATATATGACGCATCCTGTATAAGATCCCGAACTATACGTTTGACATATTGTTGCGGATCGTCCTCGATATATCTCGAAACGCGCAACGCAACAGCCCAACATTCGCGAACCGCGTCACTCCCGCACGCTCGAGCGTGCACAGAGCGCTCTGCGCATTACATGTACACGGTATACGCTTGTGTGTGTATCCCCACCATTACGGAGTCGTGTTGCTCGCGTCTCAATTCTGGCATCACTGACCTCAGTTTCTGTGCTATCACGCCTATCCTCGACCAAATTTTTAATATAACCCCATACAAAATAATCCAATACGTCGAAGTCTGGTGATCGAGCTGGCCAAATAATTGGACCACCACGTCCTATCCATCTTCCGGGGTAATGCGCATTTAAAAATTCGCGGACCTGCCGAGAGAAATGCGCAGGAGCACCGTCGTGTTGAAAAATTATTTCTGCTCTTACGCGGAGAGGAACATTTTCGAGTAGAGCAGGCAACTCATTTTGTAAGAAATTTACATATATCTCTTCATTTAATCGAGGCGGTAAGAAATCTGGACCGATCTGAAAATGGCCAAAAAAAGTTATTAAAGCTACAAAAGAAAATTCTTTAACTTACTAATAATGAAGGAATTTATTTACAATTTGATCCGCTATTATTCCTGCTCATACGTTTATTCATGGACCAGCGATATTGGTATGCGCTCTGACGAATGGCATGCGGGTTTTCTTCTTGCCATATCAAATAGTTGCGACTGTTAAATACTCCGTTTGGCGTAAAAGTCTTTAATTAAAGTTTTTAATCAAAATTTCTTTTTTATTTGTAATAATATTTAATTTTTATATAAATTCTTAATTTTTCGTATTAATTTCTAATTTTAAATGATTCTATTAATTTTTAATTTTGTTTTTTTTGTCTTTTGTTTTATCTTATTCTTTTAATAATTTTTTGAGGATATCCTGAGAGAATATGCATATTGTTATTAGAATGTAGACTGTTCACATTTTTAACGATTTTTATAACATTATAAAATTTTGGAAATAAACTTTATAACAACTTTTTATTCAGATGGTGCTACTTTTTAATATCATTATTTTTATAGAATATATTTTACAAAGTATTGAAATAATTTGTAAAACATTTTTCACGCCTTAAAATAACACTATTTTGTGCAGATTAAAATAACTATTTTGTAGATTAAAATAGCACTATTTAAAAAATAGTTTTTTACAATAGTTTTTTTACAGTTGAAATAACACTATTTTGTAAATACATATAACAGTTCTTCACAACTGGCGTGTGTACACTTGGCGTCTTCCTTTACCTTTTTCTAATTAAAATGTACGTTTTTAGGGATTATATTGGTCCACTCGTACCCGCCCGCAGTATCTGCATACAGACGCATAATCGCTATGATACATTATACACACACACACACACACACACACACACACACGCCGTTACCAATACGTATACACACATAACGCGCATAACCGCTATGAATGCTTGTATATACGCATATACCGTGAGCATATAGAGTGGGCACGTATATGCATACATGTATGCCAAAAAGCCAAAATATCAAGACATAACATCTAGCTTAAAAGAATATTTATAAACCTCACACGACATACTTACAGATATCATAGCATCGATCATTATCAGTATTTGAGGATGTCGATATTGCCTAATCAGATTCGACCGATTCTCAGCATGGCCAAAACGATATCAATACGAGACATAAATATTCGCTCAACATTTAGTCGTACTTACTTTGAATCGCACGATAAGGCACGCCAGGATCATAATTGATCAAGGACAGCAGTTTGAAGCCGATCTGTTCAGACATCCAACATTACTACCTGGCACGGCGCATCTGAGAACAATAGCCTAACGTGTAGCAGCCAACGGAGCACAACATCACAAGTCTATCTACGATACGACGCTCCAACAGGAATTCTCCAGCCGCCATACAAAGTGTTCAACAGAAGTAAAAAGACGTTCAAGCTAAGGATCAACGGCCAACATACTAACATCACGATCGATAGGTTAAAATCAGCATACATATCCTGAAGGGAGAAACCTCGGAAGAAGCAAGACTAACACAACAGAACCCAGCAGCAGAATGACAGACCAGAAACAACCGAAAGAACATTGCGTCCAATAGTCAGATTTAGCAATAGCTAAAGGAAGACTCTCCCCCAAACAAATCCTATGGCATCACAGTATTTCACCACGACAAGCAAAAGCGTACGCAGCGCCTGCGCGCAGGCAATTAGCGCGTGAGTAGTTTTCACGCACAAAGCACGTGTCGCGGAATTTTCTTGCAAACGCGCCACGAGTAGTTCGCGGTTTCGCCGCGGGGCGGCGAATTACGCGAGCAGTATCTTGTAAGAGGAAAGCCCTCAGGAGAGTACTTAAGACCTCGCGCGACGAGCAGAGATCAATTAATTCAAAATTAATATGTGCTACCTCTGCTGTCGCTATTACCGCCGTCGTCACTTAGGACGACGTCGAGTGAGACGCTTCAGACGATTGCGGGTTCTCCTCGGATCACGGCGGCACAGGAGCCAGTATCAGGGGCCATTAACACCGCCCGGGACGCCTCCACCACTACGCCGTGCAGTCTCATCCAGGGCTGCTGAACGGAACACGATGCAGCATCATGTGGCGAGAACGCAGAGCTCCGCGTAGGCCATCGTGCTCGCATTCCAACGGCTCTTTTTAGAGCCAAGCAACTTTATCCCAATCGGTCCTTTTTAGGACCATATTCCAACGGCTTTTATCGGGGCCGGTGATGCCAGAATTGCACGATACATTTTATTGTACGAGAAATGTATCGATTGTCCAACAAATATATTCAATCCAATGAAGTTGACGAATATAGTGCAATGAGCTCCCGCTATTTTGCAAATTTTTTATTTGTTTATTATAACATTAAAAAATAAAAAAATGTTTTTTTTATTTTTGCAACTATATTATTTGTTTCAAACGATTCTTTTCATCCATCTTGCGTATTAAAAAAATATTAAATTAATGTGATTAAAAAGTACTGTAACAAACTATATATTAAAAAATGTATATCATATATAATCATAATTATATATTTAACTTCACTTTCTATGTATACATAGATATTTACAATAATATTACCACACACAAACGTATACTGACCACATATATATGATTGTGTTGTTGACAGATTTAAAACAATAATGAATGCCCTGATTCAGGGCCCCTACAAAATAGAACGCATCACATCCTCTGGAATTGCGACACGATCATATATATTGTACATAGAAACGAATAAATCAAGTATACAAAGAGAACGACACTCTTCACTCTATAATTTGCAAACAAACTCCTCAGCATTTTAGCGAACACACAAACAACCGTTAAAAATTTAATATGTGAATAAATTTTTATAGTTAGTTTTCGTTCATAAAAAAGTTATAGAAAAATATGTAATTTATAATGAGAACATTAATAATTATATGTATATGTCAGCGACTTTTCGGCATAACAAGATAACCGTTAGGATCATGCCTGCTCACGTATTTACTGTTTTTTGTAGTTTGTCGATATAATATCTGCCGAGGACGGATACCGAGACGTGCTCTCGCGCGATTGGATCCTTTCGAAAAGATCGGTTGTATTTTGCTG